>PVLD010017786.1:0-40852 GCA_004027595.1 Dinomys branickii | reverse complement strand
TCTACAATTCGAAGATATCAATGGATAAAGCAACAACTACTGTTGAGACCATATCACCTTGTCTATAGATTAGTTGTGATTGTACTATTTTCTATGATAATGGGTGTCTGTTTGTCAATATGTTTTTGTACTTTTATGTTTCTAAAATAAAAAAAAATAAAAAAAAATAAAAAAAGAGGTCACTGAGAATACTCCCGCCTCCTGGGCACAGTATTGGCTCAGGAACGATCACATGACCCACTGTGACTCAATCAGAATCTCCCTGGAACTTGTCAGCCATCCTTATTTTGAAAAGCACTGTCTTTGCACTGGCGTTGGTAAATAAGAGGATACAGCTGAGAGAGACCCAGAACCCTAAAACTAGCTGCCCACTGATATATCCAGTGATCAACCCATGAGATTATCTTCCCTTTTATTTAAGATAGTTTGACTTGTGTTCTGTCACCTGTATTTAAGATTCTTTCATTGCAAGGAGAGCAAAGGCAGTGTTGGGTGCCAAGGAAACTCATGACCCATCTGTCAGAAGGTCTCAGGTTTTAGGATGTGCTTTGTCCTGTAACTTTCATGTATATCTGAGATCTCAAGGCTGATTGACCTTTGGACATGTATTTATACTCACAATGCTGTTGCTGCACATTCCTATGTTACGATTTCTAAAATGCGTGACAGTCACTGATGACTACCGTGAGTCATAGAAATGCACCACAGCATGCAGGCTCTAAGCCCTTGGAGGATAGTGTGCAAGCAGGATATTCCTGGGGCCTCTGAGTTTCCAGAACCCGGGGGAGAAGAGCAGACTGAAACCACACACAGTATAGCAGCAATGTAGAGGCAATGGCAGCTCAGAAGAGCCTGCGTTGCACCGTATCCTTCATCCCAGCAAGCTGCAGGCTGTTTCCCTAGCAACGCTGCCCCCCTTCCCATCCACCCACCCAGAATTGCAGTCCGTCCTTCCCGCCAGCCTACCGGGACTGTCCCCTGGCGGTCAGATTCTAAGAGTCTGCTGCCCGTCTGCCCTAAGGAGGGGTGGCCACTGTTCGCCACACATGCTGTCATCACGCAGCTCTGCAGGGGGTAGCACACTTCTGCTGCACTTTCTTCATCCCATGAGCGCCCCAACAGGTAGGAATGACTTTCTTTATTCTACAGATGAGGGAACTGAGGTTCAGAGAGTTCGTGTACCTTGCTTAAGGTCACACAGCTAGCAAATGAAGGAGCCAGAGTAGGACAATTAAAGAAAAAAACGTCAGCCCAGTGTGGTGGCACACGCCTGTAATCCCAGCACTTGGGAGGCTGAGGCAGGAGGATCACTGCGAGTTCAAACCAGCCTGGGCTACCAAGTGAGCTCAAGGCCAGCCTCAACTGCATAATGAGACCCTGTCTCAAAAAGACAAAAAAAAAAAAAAAAAAGAAAAGGTCTCATCTCAACAAACTGCTGCCCACATGAACACTCACTAAGCCGAACACTCTTCTACTGCACACAGGTTCCTGCATTTTGCCAAGTCATTCTTTGATCAGGCTCAGTGACGCCAGTGCCTCCTGCGTCTCGCTCCAATGTTTGGAGACCTGTGGCGTTTTACTGCTCTACCTCCCACCCATGATGGGCATCACAGGAGGTCACAGGGTCACAGGAGAGGACCCTGGTTAAAAAGCACTGAATCCAGACCTTGACAACAGGAAACTTTGGCAATACCACCAGACAGTGACAGCTAATCCACCAAACTGACAAAAACAGCACACAAAATAACTCTGGGTGTGGCTGATGTTTCCGAAACTAATTTGAATTTCAAAGCAAACAGAATTTGAGCCCCTCAGGATTCTGCCCGACTTCCTGGGGTGGAGCAAGGTGGTATCTTCCACCAAGACTGGGAATCTTCTAAAACATCAGCAGCAGAGCAGATTCCCCAGAACAGGCACAGAGGGGCAAGCAGGAGACTGAGGAAACTTGTCTGATTCCATTTAAAATCCTGAGGAAAGCTCCAGGAGACATCCTGTCACCAGGTCAGGCCCGGCAGTTGTCTGTGACAAGGCTCGTTTTAGTCTATCTGTACAGAGCAGTTAGCATGTGTGTGTGTGTGTGTGTGTGTGTGTGTGGTTTTATGATCACAACATATACAACTTCTGTTTTTTGCTAAGTCTAAAGCTGTGAGCTAGTGGCCATTTCATTCGGTTCAACCTAATGTTTTGAAAACTGGAAAATTCAATATTCATAAAAGGTTTACTCAGAAGCCACCAATGGAAATGAGCTTCTCAAAACCAACAAGCATTCCAGAGGAACCACTTGGCGTTTAGCTGACAAGTGTGAGAGGCAGGACCTAGGGGAGTGGGCCTTGCTCCCGTTACACCCAGGTCTCCCAGCGCCCGCTCAGCCAGGAGCCGCTGAGGGTGAAGGAGACCTTCACATTCTGCCCTCAGCCCCTGCTTGCCTCATTTACTTGCAAGATTGTCCTGTTCTCAGCCTCTGTTTGCTTATCATGGATTCAGGCACTTGCCTGCTCCCAGACCAGGAAGGCATCAGGACTCAGGACCCAGCCTGGGACCCATGCATACTTCCGGCTTCTCAGACCAGAAGTGCCTGTGCCCTCCTGCTTCCCACTCCGCCAGCCCTTCTGCCGCCAAGGCCCCCTTGCTATTTCCCATTCCATGCCAGCACCCCACGGGATGGCTTTTGTGCAGTCAAGAGAAAACCTCAGAAGGTAATGTGCTGCTTTCAGGGAGAAGCTGGGAGCCTGGCACTCTTGCTGGGGACCTGGGGGAACAGAGGCTGGCAATCAGCCACCCAGCCAAGAGGCAGAGTCCGCCGGAAACAAGGAGCCACCCAGGCGGGGATGAGCCCCAAACAGAGCTGAACCGGCACCTACATGAGTGCGAGGTCTGATCTGGCCAGGCGGGCTTCGCTGGGAGAAAGACTCCTCAGTAACCAAGGCTGGGCTGGCACCGGGCCGCCCTGGGCAGGGAGATGGAGTGGAGAGGAAGGGCAGCACCCGGGCAGAGGGCATCATAAGGCTGATCTGCTTGGGCGTTGGAGCATTGACCACCTTCCCCCACTGCTTACAAAGCAAATCAGTTCACCGAAACAAGGCTTTTCTGCTTGGAGTAATTTTTAACTTAAAGAATGCATACTGGGGTTATGACTTATGCTTGAAAGAGTTATTCATTGCATCTAAAATTCCAACTGAAACAATGCCCTGTACTTCATCAGCCACCTCCAGAGGACAGAGAAATCCCAAAGATTACAGAGCCTGTGGTGAGTCCACCCAGCTCCCCCACCGGCCCCCTCTCCCCAGAGGCCAAACCCACACTGGCAGCTCCCACTTTGGAGGAAAGTCTAGAGGACCCGGAAGGAGAAGCATCAACACCCCTCGCAGTCCCCTGCCTCCATGTCCCTCCACCCCCTCCACCCAGGCTGGACTCTGGCCAAGGTCCTAGACTAAGGGTCTGAGCAGAAATAATGTGGGTACTCCCTATACCTGCTCGTCATACCAGGGGACACTGTGTCCCCCGCCCGGGGATATCCTCTGGAGGCACAGTATCACAGTCCCATCTCTGGTCCCCACGGCAGCCTTGCTTAGGGATAACCTTTTCTTTGAATCTTGACTGCAAATGATAGCTATAAATGATTATGCAGATGATGCAGCATAAATGGAAAATAGAGAAGCCCCCCCATCCAAGAATAGGACACAAGCCCGGTCTCTGTAATATGAACTTTCTATGAGCTTCTTTTTATAGCTGGCCTCAGGTCTATGTTCACTCCCCCCGCCTTTGTTTTCTTTTCCATTCCAGTTGTTTTTGCATTTGACATTGTCCCATTCAATTCAAGTTGAGTCTATAAATATTTACCAAATGCCTACTCCATGCCCCGCACTGTGTGTGGAGCAATAAACACGCTCGCCGCAGCCTCTGCCCCGGGTACGGATGCTCGGGGTAGGAGTCAGACATCGAGCCACTGAGATAAGGAGTGAATTAAGGAGTTGCCTACAAAGTCTGCCATATAATTCAGTTGTGCACTTTGCTTTTGAGGAAATACATTCCTAAAAATACACAGAAAATATCTCAAAGGGCTTAATTTAAAATATCAAATTTGGTGCATGACTCTATGTAGGAGAACATTTAGATGAAAATAAATGTCGCTTTGTATTTCACCCCTGATTCACATGAACCCCAGAGCTTCCTGGGGTGCCTTAATAAAGCACTTAATAAATAATAGCACACTATGACGAATTAATAAAGCACCATGGAGACAAAATATCTGTCTCCCACAGGATTTTTGGTGGTTGTATAGTGCTCCTTTGTGTGGCTAGATCATAAATTTTTAATCCCTTACTGCTTGTAAGGGATTAAGTATTGACATGTATAATAACAGCAATGCACATCTCTGTGCATGAAGATCAGTATAAGCATATCTATTTCTTTGAGATAAGCTCTGTGGTGTGGCTATTTAATAATGAGTTTGGGGCAGACACTGGTTAGTTGTACCCAAAACCTGTTTTCTCGTGCTCCTGGGCACACACTACACTGTACTTCCCGGCCTTATTTGGAGTTAGAAGAAGCCACTCATAGCTCTATCTCCACAGGGCCTGACCCATAAAACCTCCTGTGGTGAGGCCTGGTGGCACACCTGTAATCTCAACACTTGGGGAGGCTGAGGCAGGAGGGTCCCAAGTTCAGCCCAGCCTGGGCAACTTAACAACTTAGCAAGATCCTGTCTCAAAGTGAAAAATAAAAACAATGGGGGTTGCAGTTCAATATGAAAGTCCCAGGTTCAATCTCCAGTATTGTGGAAAAAAAAAAAACCACTACTTCCCATGTACGCCCCTCCAAGTTCTTCCTGCCTTCAAGAGTCTTCAGAACCTATGCACCAGAGAAAGGAGCCTTTGTGTTTGAATTATTCTTTGGAGAAGAGCTGGCTTGCTGGTCAGAGTCGGCCATTCTGAACATTTTGCAAGCAGGAAGTGAGCGTCTAGCATGCCGGCCTTTCTCTTGACGGTCTTCCTCCCTGGAAGTCTGGCCCTGAAAGATGGGCATAGATGGAAGCTGCCTACCCAGCAACTCACCTAGCAAGACGCAGGGAAGACTGCCACCTGCCTGTCCCGGGACTTGCCTGGGAGGCGGTGCTCCTACAAGGCCAGCATCAATTCCTTTCCGTTGAGCAAAAAGAACCTGCACAAGTCACAGGGTAATAACCTCATGGATTACAAATAACCCATTCTCCAGGCTCGCTGACTCTCTGTGCCTGGAAACCTCTGTGTCATTTTGTCTCCATGTCTCCTCCGTCAGAAAGCACCACGAACAGTGCCTCCCTGTCTGGGGAGGAGCGATCGGTGTCCGCACACGGAAGCCTCTGGATACAACTGGGTCAGCAGGGAGTGTCAGCCTGGCAGTCCCTCTCTAAAAGCCCCTTCCTCCTGAGGAGCTGGGGATCAGACCCTCTTCCTTCACAGAACCGGCGGGCAGGTCCATCCCTGTACTGTGAGTGCCATCTTGTGGCAGATACGGGGCAGAGCAAGGCAGAGGGCGTCGGGGATCCTGAGCACCCCGACCCATGATCAGTCTTTGAAGAGCACCAAGAGATGATGGTCAAAATCAAAGTCGCTTCTCAAAGCCCTTTTCTCTGCCTTCCAAAAACAAACATCAAAAAATAAGAAGCCAGCCCATGTCTTCTGTTTAGCGCCTTGGAAATAATTTGCTTAGAGTACTATCTGCAACTAGCTCTTTTATGGCATTTATTTTAAAGATGGTACGTGTACATCGTTTCCAAGTTCAGACACTACTGAAAACTTGAGAAGTCAAAAATCATTCCCAATCCAGCTGTCTGAACTGCCGGTGTCAGTGCTTAGGGCAGACATCCCTGCGTGCTCCCTCCAAGCACAGAGGGGGCCTGCACCTCTGTCTTGGTTTCTCCTCACTGGGATACAGTACCCCGCGCCCACAGCTGAAAGGAGGAGAGGGTTATCTCTGCTCATGCTTTTGCTCCATGGTTCTCTGGCTCCAGGCAAGACAGCATGGGCAAGGGGCCTGGCAAAAGACAGCGGCTCAAGGTATGGTGGCCAGGAAACAGAAGGGAGGAGCCAGGAAGGGAGACAAACCCTTCCGGGTCATGACCTTGGTGACCACCTCTTCCTACCAAACCTCAGTTCCTAACAGCAAGTCAGCTAAAGAGCTTTGCTGTGAGGAGTTGGTACTTGTACATAACGCATCTTCCTGCCTTTACTTCTCCTTCCCTCCCTGTCGCCCCCTGACCATCTCTCGGTCTCTTTAACTATACGTGTTGCTCTTTTGCTTTAAAAAAAAAAAAAAGTTCATGGATAGCAAAGGAAGAGGGAATCTGCAGTTGTAGAGACTAGGATCTGAGTCACCACTGGACCCATCTGGGACCGCAGGTGATCAGTCATGCATCTCTAGCTGGTTCCCCCAATGCTGCCACTAAGCTAAGCAGTTCCCACCTAAGCAGTTCCCAGCTGAGGAACAAGGAGTGCTGACAGCCAGCCAGGGAGGGGTGGAATTAGGAGACAAAGCCCATCCCGCAGTGGCCCCGATATATAAGCTCCTGAGGGAGGGCCCTGGCTGTGCTGTCCTGGCTGTTTTCCCTCCTGGCATCCACAGGCTCTCAGTCAGAATTCCTGTTTACTGCCTGCCATGATGGTGCATGCCTGTAATCCCAGTCCCTAGGAGGCTGAGACAGGAGGATCACTATGAGTTTGAGGCCAGCCTGGGCTATATAGTGGGACCTGGTCTCACATACACACACACACACACACACACACACACACACACACAGAATTCCTGCTTACTCTCAACACAGGTGGTCCACAATGGAGCACCTCCACACATTCACACCCACAGAACGTACCGTAGCACATCTGTCACCCCAGCTTCAAGGTTAGAGAGTATTATCTCCATTTTGCAGCTGGGAAAACAGGCTGAGAAAAGGAAATTTACCCATGGCCACATAACTAATGAGTAGCAGAGTTTGGATTTGAATTCAGGACCTAGGCTATCTGAGCCACAGCTCCTTCCCATTAGAGAAGGGGGCAATGAACCCATTTTTCTGGTTACTCCCAAAAAGCTTCAAGAAGTTTCTTCATCCAGAAAAAAAAAAAAAAGAAGCTTCTTCATCTGGCTTCAACCCACGTTAGTAGAGCTACCAAGTTCCAGAGGCAATCTGAACTGTACTTTTAAATCTTTCCATTCCTTAATAAGCCCCAAGAAGAGAAAAATCTTGGCCATCTAGAATCCTCATAAAATTAGATGGGTGAGTTGGTTGATTGGTTGCCTGGCTCACTCCAAAAGAAAATAACCTTAACTTCTTCAAGGAGTCATAGTTTACACAACAGTCATCATAGCCAGACCTGATGGTGCATGCCTGGAGTCCCAGAACTTTGGGAGGCTGAGACAGGAGAATCACAAGTTTAAACTCAACATGGCAATTTAGCAACTTAGTGAGTCCCTGTCTTAAAGTTAAAAAAAATAAGAAAGGGCTGGGGAGGTAGCTCAGCGTGAAAGACCTGGGTTTAATCCCCAGGGCCGCCAAAGCAAAACTGCCGGCACAGTCACCAAAGTGCTCAATAGGCAGGAGCCCATCAGCCTGAGGCTGTCTTCGCTTTGAGTTCTTAGCGACAAAATATATAAACAGGCTGAAACGGCACTTAGGAGTATGCTTTTTACAACATTCAGGTTTCAGCCAATCAAAAACACCAACTTCAGCCAATCACAGGCAGCCAATTGATCAGACCACGCCCAAAGAAGGCAAATGCCTAGCTGCAGCCATTCAAGTGGTTTCTCTACCTTGCTTCCAGGTTTGATTTACAAAAGCTCTGTGAACCCCTTCTGGCTCTGAATGCTGCCCAAGTTAGTAATCATTCTTTGCTCAACTCCATTAAATTTAATTTGCCTATAGTTTTTCTTTTAACCAAGGTGATTGGCCTTCCTCACAAGTAGAGCCAGCCTCGCTGCTCTCTCCCTAACACCTTTCCCTGGCAACTGCTTGCCCAGTATATCAGGGCCTGGACCATCAGACTTTAGCTGCCTGGTCTGTTCTCCCTCCTCTGAATAAGCCCATGCCTTTACTCAGGCAATTCTCTCAACTGGAAATCCCTTCCCACTTTTTTTACATCGAGAATTCCTTTAGGGGGCACAGCGGTACATGCCTGTAATCCCAACTACTTGGGAGGCTGAGGCAGGAGGATCTCAAGTTGAAGGCCAGCCCAGACAATGCAGCAAGATTCTATCTCAACATAAGGACACTCATTAGTGCTCAGTACCCATGTGTGATATAGACCTCCCCCCAGGCATGAGTGGAGTGTGGACTTGACCAGACTCCATCAGAACTCCAAGGCAGGTAGCTGAACCCATTCCCACTGTGAACTGTGGGTGTGATGGCTGGTGCAGAGCTGACCAGTAGGACCAGTGTGGCATCCAGCTCCCCAGTCTCCTCCTCTGGGGCTTGGAGAATAGACTGAGAGCCTCCCAAATCAGGGCGAGGAGGCCCTGAAAACAGTCACAGGGATGGAAAGAAAGCTCTTGGTGGGTTATTTTCTCCCATTGTCGGAAGCCAAAACAGGGATGGAGATAAGGCTATGTCGAGCTCCTCTCAAGAACCCCACAGCCCTATGGGAAAAATGTACAAACAAACTGCTAATTCCAGGAACCCAGCTGCGTGACAGCCCAAATATTTGCACGCGCTCAGCAACAGCAGGCTCGTTCTTTTGGAGTTCATTAAACAGCTGTTCTATCTATCAGAAAGTCAAGGTAAAGGGGTGGACCACCGGACAGAACAGCACAATGTACTCTGCCCCCAAAATACAAGTGCCTGATAATGAAACAATTTCAAAAGAGTCCCTAAAAGCAGTGAAACCCACAAACAATCTAGATCACCTTGGACCCCAGATTAAGAACTCAGGGTAAAGAAAGGCCTGAAACTTTTCAGCAAAAAGTCCAAGGTTCCAGTCTCAGCTCCACCATTTATTAGTTTATGATCATGGCCCAGTTTCTGAGCCTCCTCTTCCTCATCTGTGAAACGCAGATGATACGGCCTGCCCTGTAGAGCAGAGGTGGGATTGAAGGAGATACGAAGCCTTGTCATAGAGCAATACCACAGGGTTAGCAGCCTATCACAGCATCTAACAGGTGCTGAGCACTAAGCTGCAGGCCCCTGCCCTGTACCCTTCATCCGCAGTATCTCGGCAACTTTCAGAGCCAGGTGCTGGGTTTTGTCCTTTATGAGGAGGAAGCTGAGACAGAGTTAGAAATTTGCCCAGGATGGCAAACGTCTAAATGGTACAGCCTGAGAGTGGGCCCGTGTGTTCATGCTCCACACCACCCTGTCTCGTTGAATGTCAGTTCACTGTGCTTTCTAAAAACTTAAAATCAAAGAAAGAAAAATACAAAGAAACAAACAGATTTTGGTGAAAAATGAGTCAATCCAAAGGCATCTTTACAAACCACGCCATTTTGCGCCGTTATAGGGACAGGGGCAGAAAAGCATCCTGGGCCCTGAGGTAGCAGATGCCCTAGATTCTAGAAGGTCGCTCTTGCCCACGTTCTGCGGTGCTTCAAAGACACTTAGCTATTTAAGCATGAGGTCACCGCTCTAAAGCACTTCCCACAAATCATCCCATTCAACAGCCACTATCGCCCTATAAATCCTTATAACCACTAGCCCCATTTTGCAGACAAAGAAACAAACATGTCAAGACTCCCTCCCACAGGCTAGAGAGAGGCAGAGCTGGCAGAAACCCTTGATGACCCCGAGGCCAAAGTTCTCATCCCAAACCACTGCCCACCACAGGGCCTCATAGAGAGCATTAGTACAAAATGATGGCTATGATCGGAAACTTTGGAGTCACATGCAGGCAAAAACAGGGCAATGTATGGAAGGCCTTTTAACACACACAACCCACATGCTGTACATGGGATCTGACTCCTGACAGGGTGAGCCATTCAGGTGGGCTACAGCTCATCAGAGAAGCTGCCCCAGTGCAGAGCCAAGAAGTGGAGGGAAGGAGTGGTGGACAGGAGAGCAGAGGGTTGGTAGACAAGACAGGCAACAATTTAATGAGAAAATCAGAGACTTGAATGCTACCTAGAAAATAGTAACCCATCCTGATTTCTGGAGCTCCTGGAAAACTTTATACCCATCAGCCTGAAACTCAGCACCCAGGGTATGACACAGACGTCAGTAGGGCACAGAACAACCCCTTGCTCCAGCTCTCTGGCCTGGTGAGCCAGACCTCCTCCTGGGATGCCTTAGCCAGCCTCAGGGTCAGCAGTGGCAAGTCAGTGGGGTGGGTGGGTCCGAGACGCTCTGAAGGACAGGGCATCAGCACAGCTGAAGCCTTCTGCAGATGCATCCTTGACTCAAATAATGACTCCTGCACTTGCACACAGTGGAATTACCCGAGGCCCTTTTAAAAAATGCCAGGTCTCTCTAGTGATGGGTCCTGGAGGTTTTCTATGTCAAGAACTTGCCAAATGGCCCCTATGGGCAGCCAGATTTTGGAGCATCTACCATTAATTCACCACCCATTGTGTCTCATCTAGGATGGCCTTTTAGACTCCTGCTACTCAAAACACCATCCACATGGCCTTTGAGTCAGCATCTCCTAGGAGCTTGTGAGAAACACTGAATCACAACTCCCAGCCCTGACCGCTTGAATCTGAATCTGCGTTTTAACAAGGTCCTCAGGCAGTTCATCTGCACCGTAAAGTTTGAGAGGTACCAGTTTGGATTTTGCCTCTTTGCACCCACCCACCACCGCTACCCATCCTGATAACCAGTGACTATCCATCTCCCCACCTCGCTTAGCTTGATCAGGAACCAAGACGTAACACAGGAGTTTCCCTCAGAAGCACCTGAGCGGCCTGGAAATACAGGTGCTGGGACCCAGGTGTGTTTATCAAGCAACAAGAGGCTGTGAGTGGAAAAGCTGGTATTGAAGGAAACTCGCAGTGATCGAAAACAGGTGATCAATGCCCCAAATTCTGACTCTGGCTTGCAACCCTAGCATCATCATCTGTGTGAATTACAAGAGTCCCAGACTTCTCTGAACCTGTTTCCTGGCCTACGAAAATCAGGATATAGCTGTCTCACTTGCAGTGATATTGTGGTCTGAATTGTGTCTTCCAAAAAGATACATTGAAGTCCTAATCCCAAATACCAGAAAATGTGACCTTCATGGGAAACAGTATCATTGCAGATGTAGTTAAAAATGACCCTGCAGTGGAGTAGGGTTGGCCTTTAATACAGGGTAACTGGTGGTATGAGAAAGCACAGACAGACACACAAGGGGAGAATGCTTTATGACAGCGGAGGAAGGGACTGAAGTGCTATGGCTGCAGCCAAGGAAAACTGAGAATGCCCACGAAGTACCAAAAGCCAGGATCTCAGAAGCATGGCCCACCGCCATCCTGATTCTAACTTCTAACCTCCAGACTCATAAGAAATGATCCATCGCTAAGTCCTTTGTCAGAACTCAGCACAACAGAACTGCAGCTGGCCTTCCTTCCAGGAGCCGGGGCTCCACAGGGAAATGGCAGAGGACAGTCTCTGCAGGGTGATGAGCAAAATACCTGGCTGCACCCTAGAAAGCCAGGCAACAGCCCTCAAACCACAGTGGTGTGATCAAAACCTAACTCTGCCTGTGCCAGGACACTGGCAGCAAAAGCACTCCAAGCAGCCTCAGCAGCTGCCAACAGCTCAGGAGGCGCCTTAGTCAAGCTGCTACACGAGCCCATCCCCCAAAGAAGAGACACAAAGGCCAAACCAAAGAGCTGGCAAGGCTGGGAAAAGTTTCCGAAAGTCATAAAATCTTAAAACAACATTGAGTGAGGCTAATCGGGTTAGGCAAAAGAACAGAAAGGCAAAGACAGGGCTCCTTGAATATGAGCGAAGGAAGAAGCCCGAGCTGATCCTGAGGAAGAAGACCCTAGAAGTCACTCCACCCCCACTACCCAGCCCCATCGCTGGAAGGTCGGTGAGTCATTTTACGGAGAGCAAAACTGGGGCCCAGTGACCGGAAGGGTTGTCCCAGGTCTCACAGTTGAGTAAGTAACAGAGCTAGGACCTGAGGCTTCCGGCTCCCAGCCGGTTCCCTTTCCACTACTGAGAGTTCCTGGGAGGATGCTTCCTGCATTTGTCTCTGCCAGGTTATGGGGCCTACCCTGGATTGAATGTGAGTGGTTCTCTCACGCCACAAAGCTATGAGAATCTAACAGAAGCCCTGCAAGAGTCTGGCCTCAAGGATCCTGTCACCATCATCACTACAAAGAGGGAAAATGTTGTTTTGTCATTGAAAAAAATCAGATGCAGAAGGCCTGCAGGGCAGCAGCCCCGGGCTTGCTCACCTAAACTCACCTGTAGACCTTGCCCTAGCCTCTTTATTGCATAGACAGGAAAGCTATGGGCTCCTCTTACCCTAGACTGTGTCCTGACCCTGTGTCATGGGCTGAAATGTTTGTGTCCTCCCACATGACTTCTATGTTGAAGCCTTCACTCCCAATTTGCTTGTGTTAGGGGGTGGAGCCTCTGGGAGATGGTTAGGTTTAGATGAGACCTCAGTGAGCGGCCTTAGACATGGAAGAGACCAGAACCCTCTCACTGCCATGTGAAGACCCGAGATGGCCCTTTGCAAAGGAAGAGGTCCCTGCCCAGAACCTGGGCATGCTGGCATCTGATGTGGGATTTCCAGCCTCTGGAACTGTAAGAAAGAAATTCCCATTGTTGAAGCTACTAGGTCTAATGGCATTTTGTGACAGCAACCTGGAGAGGCTAAGACAGCCTTAGAATTCTAGAATGGCTGAGCCACAGGGGAACTTAGAAGCCTGCTGGTCAACACACATTGCTTCACACTGAAAGCCAGGTCCAGAAAGGAAAGGAGCTGACCCAAGGGCAGTGTTGAATTAGGGAAGGATTCAACTTCAGCTCAGGTCTCCTGGCTTTGATAGAATATTTTGTTTATAAGTGTTAAGGACTGAACTGCATCCCTCCCCAGAATTCCCAGGTTAAAGCTTTAATTCCCAGGGTGACTATATTTAGAGATACAGCCTTTAAGGCACTAGTGAGGTCACAAAGATGGGCTTCTGATGATTATGACTGGTGAGAAGGGAGGTACCAGCAGAGGGCACCTATAGGGAGAGGAGAACCCTATGGGCCACAGGAGAAGGTGGAAAGAGGCCTCATGGGAAACTAACCCTACCAGCACCTTGATCCTGGATTCCAGCCTCCAGAACTGTGAAAAAATAAATTTCTGTTATTGAAGCTACCCAGTCTGCAGCAGCCCTAGCGAACAAATACAGTAAGGAAGTCTCACTTGGCCTGCCTCAAGCATCAGGCATTTGTTATAAGCACGCACCAAGGTAAGAAAGAGGCAGAGGAATTAGCAGAAAAATATCCAGGAGCCATGCGTGTGACTCCGAAGCTGGAAGGATCCAGCACAGCAATGGGAAGCCAGCAACTGGAACTCAGGGATGCTCCCCTGCATTCAGCCATGCTGTGACACGTCTTTCCTCATAAGATCTTCCCAGCAGCCTCCCTACTTTTCTCAGGCCCTATAACTCATACCAAGCCCTGAGTTTCCCAGCTGAAACTTGAGAGACAGGACGCAGTCCCTGCTAATCAGTATCAGCACCTGGAAGCAGAGCACTTACCCACACTGCCTTCCCAGCCTGTCATTGGACCAACTGTGGTCACCTGATCCTAGGGCAACCAATCAGCCTTGGCTACTGAGGAGGATTCACAAGGTAGAGTCGGTCTCTTTACTCAGTGTGGCCCAGAGCAAGAATCAACGGTGTCACCCAAGGGGGTGTTGCAGTGCAGACTCTCAGACCCAGCCAAGATGGCTAAGTCAGGTGATTTGCCTACCCAGTAAGGCAAACTAGGTGCTGGTTTAGAACATGGCTCTCCAGTTGAGGTCTGTTGGTTGCACAGCTTCCTCGAAAGGGATTTACTGATCTACATCTCCTAGCAGAGAGAAGTTCTAACTTTAGAAACCAGCTTTAGAATCTCCTGGGAAGCTCTTTAAGAAAGCACATTGCTTGGCCCAGCCTATGGAGAGACCTACATCTGGGTTAGAGCCCAAGAAGCAGCCACTGACAAGCCCAGCACTCACCCACACAGCACGCAAGTGACTGACAAGAGACAGTTGCTAGGCTCTGAACCCAAACGAGTGACCCTGGGTCTCATCAGTGCTGCCTGGAATCCCTGCTCACATAAGGCCAGTAGTAGATGGGTCCCATCAGGTCAGTTCCTCCCTTAAAATCCTTCCATAGCTCCTCCTGCCTCTGGAACCAAATCCCAGCTCCTGACCCTAGCTAAGAGGGCTTTGGTGATCTGGCCCCTTCTCAATTCTGCTGCTGCCCCTCCCACTTTGCACCTCATAATTTGCCTCTGTCTCTTTGTTAATGCTGTTCATTCTACCAGACATGCTCTTCCCCTCCTTTAGCAAATTCCTTTTTGAGAAATTTCCCTTTGCGACTCCAGCTTTACACAATCTGGAAAGAACAAGTTGATTCTCCCCACTCTTCCTTCCTGTCCTACAGGAAGGGCTGCAGTTACTACTGCTGCCCTGCTGGACTGTGGACTTCTAGAGGACAGGAGCTGATTCTCAGCATCTCTGATTGCCCTGCCCCCGACACAGCAGGTGCAAAACATGAGCTGCAAGTCGCTCCAGCTGCTGCCCAGATCCAAGAACCCAGAGCCTCCCACTAGAATAAGAGGGAGATATTCCTACTCCTCTCCTGCCATTAAAATTAAGGGCAGGGCTCTGGCACTAACCATTGCTCAAACACTGATAGCAGGATATTTCCATGTTCCTGAGAGATGGCACATTGCACTGAATACAAGCTCTGTCCCGAGGAACCAGAAACCAAGTCCTGTTGTCCCCAGCCAAAATGAACCCAATTCCTGGCAGGTCCTAGGCAGAGCCTGGGTGGAGCCCAAAGAGCAGAGCCATCACCCCTGGAGACAAGGGGGTGGAAAGAGGAACTTCTAGGCTCACTGAGTCTTTGGGTCTCACCCCTAGCTGTGACGCCCACCCTTCCAAGGGTAGGACAGGAGATAAAAGAGGACTGCACACACTGCTTGATGTTGCCATTGCTTAGCAAACAACTGAGACTGGGAGGATGCATCCTAACAGCATTAACATACATCTAGTCGCTGTGTTTTCTGGTCCTTCAGGAAGTGATTATTAAGGCTTGAGATGGGAGACAGGGGATCAAAGGGTCTTTTAAAAACACAGGGCACGTGCTTGTACCCAGACCAGTCAAAACATGATCTTTGGATGTAAAACCTGGGTATTCGAATTTCTTAAAGCATCCAGGTACTTCTAAAGCTCAGGCACAGTTGGAAAATGCTAGCCTACATGCACAGCTGAGAAGAGTCAGGCAAAGCAGCCAGGTGACATCTATCCAGCCGGAGGTCCAGTCCCGTCAGCGTCTGGGCCGAGCAAAGATAACAGGAACCATCCCTGGGTTCACGATGTTCACCGACCACTCCCAGAGAGCCCAGCCCCCGACAGCAGGGGATGGTGCTGGGGACTTGGGTCCCATCTAGGACAGACCTTGGGAACTTGGGAACTCACACATAGGAACGAATTAAAACGAGGAAGCCATTAATGGAGCTTGACAAGCTTTTCATCTTTCTAAAAGAAAGGGACACAGTATTTTTGAAAAACAACTACAACCGATCACTGACATCAGTTCCTAAAATGAATCTCATTTTCAGTCCTCTGTCTTGTACGAACACTTAAAGACAAAGCCTGTCTCATCTTCACCTGCACCCGAAAGCCAGGAAGGACACTGTGAATGGAATAACAACAACAGCACAATACTAATGGGACCACGGCGATCGTAGCAGATGTTTCTTTACCCCTGACTTACTGAACACATACTGGGCCCTGCTGCCTAGCACCCTTGTGACCTCCCTGAATTCTCCCAGCAATTCGGGGAGGTTCTGGAACCAGCCAGGATTTGCGTAAGAAACTGGAACTGACTCTGGATCCTTTAAGAGGGAAGCGATTTCATGAAAGGAAGTGAGTACATGTACCATGAAATCATTGGAAGAGCTGAAGGAATAGGCTCTGGTGTAGGAGCCAAGATTGGTTTCCAGAATGATAAGCACTGGTCAAACTGTAGCGATGCCGTCCCTAATGCTGCACCTAGAACTACTATGTCCATAACAACGCCATTGCCATGAGCTGGAGGTTAGAAACCAGAATCAAGGACCTTCCACCTCCACTGCCCACCCAGAAGGCTGGGGACTGGACAGGACAAGGAACACTGCTACAAAACCCTCATTCGCACCACTGCTTGCCAGGAGAGAGATCGGGAAGGAGACATGCTCCTTCCTCACCTGGCCTTCCTGACCCTGGACAAGTGTCTGATTAGCAAACCCTCCACATCCTGAAGCACACCTGCAAAGCCCTTTGGAAAATGTAGATTTTAGCTTTCCGGGGTCTGCAGTACAGGACAGCAGCCTGGAAAGAGATGGTAGGGAGATTGGCAAGGGAATCCAACCCATAATAATTACTGGTATTATTTCTGTAACTACCAGTAAGTACAGAAACTGAGGTGAGGAAGTATTAAGTAATTTGCCCCAGGTAGCAGCAAGTTAGCAATGAAACCAAGATTTCAACCCCGGGGGTCTAACTTCAGAGTCCTCACTCTTAAAATGATCCCTTTCAAGAGAAGGCAGTTGGCAGCCTTGGGTAGCATATTATAAAAGAGATATTTTTTTCCTAATGACAGAAAATTACAACGTAACTTTATTTTTTCATTTTACAGTATCAAAAAATTGTCAATATAAGGCTCTAACTTCAGCCAAACTGCCTGAAAGAGTGTTCAGATATTTAACAACTTTTTTAAAATAGCAAGTATATAAAATCCAGCTTCACATCTTGATGGAAACAGCAGGATGAAGCAATGGTATTTGATTCCACTCAGGATATCCTGGAAAAAAAGCGAGAGAAGGCCTGGAACACCTGCAGTTTGTCCCGCCTTCTCACAGAGCCACGCGGAAAGGCAGGTAGAAAGCTGTAGAGCTACTAAAAGAAAACAACCGGGGGACAGCAGCCTGATCTGGCCCAAGCGGTGAGTCCTCAGACAGAAGCCAGAAGCATAGGCAACAGAGACAAAAACAGACCGTGGGACAGCATCAAACTCAAAAGTTTCTGCAAAGCAAAGGAAACAATTAACTGAGTGAGCCCACATATTGGAGGAAATTGTGCAGCTTACATAATAGCTAAAGGGCTAAGAAACAAAATATGTAAGGAACTCAGAGTGTTCAATAGCAAGCAGACCAGGAACTGAGAATTGACAAAGGACCTGAACACACATTTCTCAAAAGAAGACCCACAAGTGACCAGCAGATACATGAACAAATGCTCCACATCACTCACTGGGGAGAGAAGTGTGCTGTGGAACAGTGAAGGCCAGAGGCTCGTGGGTAAGGACGGGCAGGGGCAGACCAAGGATGGGGAAGTATTGAGCAAAGGCACAAAATTTCTGTTCAATAGGAAGAATAAGCTCTGCTGATCTGTAGCACAGCCTGGTAACTATGGTGAATATTAACGTCTCACACGTATTTCAAAATTGCTGAAAGTGTAGATTTTAAATGTTCTTACCACAAAGAAATGAGTGAAGTGATAAATATGCTAATTGACTCAATTTGACCAATTCTACAATGTATTCATGTATCAAAATGCCATATTATATCTCATAAATACATTCAATTATCACTTGCCAATTAAAAATGTAAGTTGGCACGGTGGTACAGGCCTGTAGTCCCCTACTCAGGCGGCTGAGACAGGAAGATTACTTAAGCCAAGGACCTAGAGACCAGCCAGGGCCACATAGTGAGACCCCCATCTCAAAAAGGTTACCTTGGGTAACTTTTGATAACTTACATCTGTGGACAAAGCTAATAGTGATTTTTTTTAATGACATCTTCCCTGACTTTAAAGAAATTAATATGTTAAAAAGATATATTTGAACACATTTTAATTGCACCATTTACACATTTGACTTAAATTACTTGACCATTCCAGTCGGCCTACTACCCGAATTTCTCATTGTGTATGCTAATTTGCTGGTCGAGTCCAAATGTCTTGTTCACTGGTCTTTACTGAGAAATAACTAAAGGCAAAGGACAGGATGTACTACCGTGCAGAGATTACACATGGCTGTACCCTGTTGCACGAAATAGTATGCAGGGACTTAGAAGCGCTTGCATTGTTTCATAAAATAAATATCTTACGTCAAATACTAAAAAAAAAAAAAAAAAGTGCTTATGGGGTCTGGGAATGTGGCATTACTGAGGGAGGCTCAGCCACACCTGTCAGGCATTCCTGTGTGCCCAGCCTCAGGCGAAGTTGTCCCCAAAGGCAAGATGTCCTCCGCAGCCCAGGCTAAAGAGTTAGAGCTGAGGCCACTCCTTCTACAGGTGGAAACTGGTCAGTTACAGTGGGATATCAGGGAGGTGACCTGGGGCACAGGGGAGCACACACACACACATCTGCGGGTTTGCACTTCCACGCTGCAAGCTGGCAGCTTTGTGTCCTTGAGCAAGTTTCCTCTCTTCTCTGAATTTCCGTTTCTTCACCTACAAAAAGGAATCGTAAAACCTATACCAAGGTGTTGCTTCAGCCCCACAGTCAGCAGTTGTTGTCAGCCGCTGCTCTGGCTGCACACTGACCGCACACACAGACTCTGCCCCTCTGTGCGCCCCAAGTACAATTGTAGGCAGCCATGGACTCACTTTGGGGGGTTAGCATGAGCCCTCCTTGCTGCAGTTCCCATCCTTAGCAAGGGTTTCCTGAGCACTTGCTAACTCAGGTCCCTTTGGGAAAAGCCATCTTGCCTGGGTCACGCTGTCTGTCTCCTAGAGACCAGCACCTGCTCCAAGCCCGTTCGGTAACAGATGCTCTGTCACCCCGAGAGAGACCTCCACCCCAGCTGAATCCTACCCTTCTCCCATGCCAGGCCCTTGATGATGGACTGTGCCCATTTCAACCCCTGTGCTTCCTCCCAGCCCTACCCCTGCCACAGGCTGCCTGCCAGAGGTTTCCAGATGCCGCCCACCTTCCTGCCAAATCTTTCTCCCTCTGCCAAGTGCAGTTTAGTGGAATAGAGACCACTTGGAGAATCGCACTGCACTACACATCTACCATGCGACCGTGGGCAAGTTCCTTCGCTCTTCTGAACCTCATCTATACAATGAGGATATTGCCAGCTTCAGGGGACAGGGGTGGGAATGCAAAGGAGATCGCATGGGGAGCCCAGCACACTGCCTGGCAGCTCTCCAGTGCTCCCTCGAGGCCCGCTCCTTCCTGCCTCCGCCCAACCCAGATGGCCTGAATCTGAATCCAGAGATACGACAGTGGTCATTAAAACGAATTTGTCATTTGATTCTATAGCCAGGTGGCACACGACAGCCATTAATTTTTCGCATGAAAAATGGCTCTGCTAATTGAAAAACATCAAAGAGATTGAGGTTTACACAAATGTTCAGCTCTGTTTATTTTTTCTAATTTACTTTTCAGCAGTCAGTAAGAACTTAATGAGCTCTCATTTATGGCTTCCTCCCTATTTATAGATATCAGCGCCTGCAGTGTTCTAGATGGATGTACTAAGGGTGTTCAGCCTGGTCTACGCGGCCAGGGGGGAACACTTACAACAACCGAGTTCCAGAAGGGAAACTGCTCCTCAAAGCCTTAGCCCATACGCTGTGCATTAGGATGACACCTCAGCTGGTGCCATACATCAGCTGGATTCTGTTTCCTTCTTCTAAGCACAAATTTCTCTAGCCGGAAGATCTTTCTATTGTGTGCTTTAGTATGGAATGAAAACAGTTAACATTTATTGACCAGCTGCACTGCTCCAAGCACTGCACTGCATGCTTTCCATGGATTATCTCACCCCATGCCCCTTACAATATTATGAAGAAAGTGTCATTATTAACTCTGTCTCCAGACAAGGGACCTGAGCTATAGGGGGGCATTAAAACTTGGAGACCCACTTCTCCCTGAGTCCAGAACCAACGCTCTTATCATTGTGTCCACACAGCTGTACCCTCTTTCCAAGAAGCAGAGTGAGTCCTGCCCACTCGAGGGGAGAAGCAAGAGGAGGAGGAGCCCTGGAGCAGAAGACAGGAGACCAGAATTCGAGTTTTACACCTTCCATGAGTCCTTATAACCTTGAGCAAGCCCCTCACCCTCCCAGCTCTAAGTTTAGAGGTCTCAGATAACATTGGAACCAAAATGGTAGCATCTACCCTTCTTCCCCTCCACCTGAGCAGCCAACAGAAACACATAAGGAGAATTAGAATATGAGATTGTTGCCCAATATCCCCCAGACAGAGTTGGAATGGCAAATCCAGATTGGGCAGAAACCAAAGTGAAGGCCTCCTACTCCTTCCCCAAATCTAGACCACACAACCCACAGGACCATGAGGATGCCACACCTGCTGAGGGATGGCATGAGGATAGAATTGTTCAAGTCCTGGGCAAACAGGACAGAAAGATAGGGTGCACCCTCTTTTCCACTGCTGTGGTACCAGGAACCTTGCAGTGCCAGTCAGCTTTCCCTTACTGTGACAAAACACCTGAGATACTCAATTTATCAGAAGGAAAGGCTTATTTTAGCTCACAGCTTCAGTGCAGTAAGTTGGCCTATTGTCTGTGGGCCTGTTGGCAGCACAATATATCATAGGAAAGCACCTGGCAGAGGACACTGCCCACCTCGTGACAGCTGGGAAGCAGAAAGAGAAAAAGAGGGACCAGCATTCCAATAGCCCCTTCAAAGCCACGCCCCCAATGACCTAACTACCTCCCATGACGCCCCGCCTCCTGAAGGTGCTTCCACTCTCAATAGTGCCAGTGGCTGGAGATCAAGCCTTCAATACTTAGGTCTTGGGGGATGCATCCAACACAGCACCTACCCACCAGTAAAACACAACTAAGCCAGTCCTCCACTGAGGGGAAGCAAGTAAGAAGCAGAGAGAAGGGACAGCTGCTACACTGCAGAGCAGGAGATGCCAGAGCAAAAGATCTCCCCTCAGTGTGCCCAGGTGACACCTGGAAAAAGGAAGAGAAAGAGTCCCCTGGACCTAAAGCAAATGAATTCAGAAGTATGATCATTCTTGGCTAGAGATTGGAGGTGCAGCGGGGCAGAGATTGTTTGGGGAATCTGAAGGTCTTCCCCTCAGTGAGAAGGACTCTTATATTCATTTCTGTATCCCCACGCCCAGCTCAGATGATGCCTGGCTCAAGGTCAGACTCAGTCTGTATCTTTTAAGCAAATAAGAGGATAAATAGAAAATCCAGGGCTCAGCATCATCTGGAGGCAGCAGGCTACTCTGAGGCTTGATTTATAAGCCTGATGGTGCAATGGGGATGTTAGCTCATGTTGAATCCACTCATTTTGACTCCCAATTGCATAATTACCAACCAAGGAATCAGTGGTCTCTAGAATATCATTTGTGGGGGGACTGGAGAAATAGAAAAAATTTGCTCAAGAGATCAGTGTGTCACAGTCCAGTTACTTCCATGGTCACAGACTTTGAGCCTTGGGAGGATACTGAAAGTGTTCCCTGGAATCCTGGGCCCCTGACTGTCATTCTGTGTCCTGCTGTGTAGGGAAGGGGCAGAGAAGGCACAGCTCACACCACAGCTCCAGGAGGACCCCGGCACCAGGCCAGTGAGCATCAGCCCATGTCCACCATGCCTAGGCTTCTGGACATCCTACACAAACCCAATAACCATCATCCTCTTCTCGGACTTCAAGCACAAATACCAGGAACACACAAAAACAGACATCTGAGATCTCTCTTAATCTCACATCCACAACTGAATCACTGAGTTCTCGCAACTGCCCAGTACCCAAGCTGGGATGTGATCCCAGATACCCCGGGATAAGCTTCAGGAAATGCTTTCCCAAGGGTATGATGTTCAGGTTGATCCCTGAAAGATGACTCAACTTGGGGTAGGGGATGGAGCAGAGGCCCCTACAGGGAAAGACAACAGCACCCATGAATCCCCTGTGATGAGAGAACCTCTGAACTTTCCGTCACATCTTGCCACCTCACCAAGCCATTTCATAAATGAAGAGAAGACTTCTCCAGAACAAATGCTCTGGGGTTGTACCGATAGAGCAGGCGGGGAAGAAGGAAAACAGAGGCAATCTAGTTCTTCCCTCACCAGTATTCCCTAGTCCTCTTCAGCAGATCACTAATCCTGGGAGATGCCCTATAAAAATAAATTCCAGGACTGCTATCTCCTCCTCCTGACAGTGCACATAGCTCACCAGCCATGGAAAGACCTTGAGAAGTCCTGTAGTAAAGAACACAGGTCCCCTCAACTTATTTGGCTACTTTTTCAGTCGATATCTATTTAACATTCTGTGGAACATATGTCAGGGAAAGATGGCCATAAATTAAGTTCCACAGCCACGTGGAAAGCACCAACTCCAATGTAGCCCTAAGGGGCAAAAGCGGCTACATGTTTCCTGTGTACTCCGGCAGGCATCGCAGGCAGCCGGCCGCAGGACAGGGGTTCCCTATTTGATCCCTGGGAAAAGGAGAAGGCGGCATGACCGGGCTGGCTTAGAGGAGATTTCCTTCACCGGCATCCTCCGGAATGGATATCCTACATGATTGAACCGGCCTTTGTTCAATTCTCAAAGCAATTTGGCAGCAGTGAGAAAGGAGCGCTTAGTAAAGCAAGTTGGTCAGTCCTGGATGATTACTTCTTATTCCAAAACAATTATTAGAAAGGTGAGATGGGTTCTGCTCCTGTCAAAAATATGACTCTCTCCAAACAGTAGTATACAAGGCCATGACCAAGACCAGGCCAGACATGGACCTCTGGGGAAGATGCTTCTGCCCTGTCACACAGTCCTGGCTTTAGGCAGACTAAAACAGTCAAGAGAGGGCTGGGTGAGCAGGGGGCAGGGGTCCCTGGAAACAAGGCCTATTCAGTGGTAGGAGCCCACCCTTAAGGAGTATCCGGAGGAGGTGGCAAAGACACCCCCTAGTTGCCCCTTCTTCTATGTGGACCCTCACTGAACCTTCCAAAACTTAAGGCTAAGCAGGATTTCCCAACCTTAGCCTTAGTGACATTTGGGGTTGGCTAGATAACCTCCTCAACTGGCCTCATCCCCACCCAGCCCTGACGACCCAAACTGTCTGCAGACCCTGCCGAATGTCTCCGGGAGCTAGGAAGCAGAGGGAAAATTTACCCGTGGTCAAAAGCAATCTGGACTTGGGAAAAGAGTCCCACCAGGACCCTGCAGCCAGCACATCTGCTAGAGAAAACTGCTCACAACTGGCCTTTCTCAGAGAGCAACATATCCAGCCGTCATGGCTGTTGGTCCCGCTCTGGGCACTGGGGGAGCAGGAGTTGTCTAAGTCCCTCGCCATGCTGCCCTGGGACTGGCACCAAAGCCGTGTGGCCAGCCTGCTCCGCGGAGGACAGCCAGCACAAAGAGGGTCCAGCAGGAAGAGCTGAACAACACTTTCTCAAAAGGAAGAAATGTTCATTTCTCTCCTTAGTGGTGATGAACAGATGATGTCAGTGTTTAATAACCCGAGCCCAACTCCCACAGTGTATGACTCGGGGGATTGTGTGCAGTATCCACCAGCTATGGAGAGAGGCCTGGGCCAGGAGCTGGGTGCTGTCATGGGTCCCGATGCTGACTCTGTTCGGGGTCACTTCACTTGAGCCACCTGGGGACGCTCTGCACCCTAAAATGAAAAGAAAAATGGAACACCTGCTTCACTGGGTGGTCGCCAATGTGCACACAGACACCTTGCAAAGGTGGGGCACCCAGTGGGACCCAGTTGTTTCCATTAATTCGAGCAGTATCGTGAAAGTCAAACAGCAGATCAATTTTAATTTGCTTCAAAGGAGATGCCAGGCAGCGGTCTGCAGAGGAGAAGACTGAGAAAGAATACCTGCTTTGAACACAGTACCTAAGAGGCACTAGGTCAGAAGAAGTAACAAAAGCCAGTGATTTTAAGGGTGATTATCAATACACCTCAAAAGTCTTAGATACCTAGAGAAAAAATAGCATTGTTCTTCAAAGTGGTCCTTTCTGGGTCTTTTTTTCCACTTCTTGAGACTTTTAGTCTCTTTCCGCCTATTCGTCTCATTTCTACAGTCGCTCAGGCCTCTAAAGTGCGCTTAATTGTCACCGCCAGCCTCATCCAGAGCCACTGTGAAGCATTTAACTGCTCATGGCAACATACCAGGCACTGGACCGAGAAAATTACTGTTGGTACAGAAGAGCGGGAGGGAGAGGAAGTGAGCAGGGGAGAGACTGGCTCTGACCTCTCTGCAGCTTCCATTCTCAGTCTGGACAGGTCACTTGGGCTTGGGAGGGGACTTGACCTTGATTGGGGCCCAGAGTGTGCCAGGCGCTGTGCCAGATGAGGCACGGAGCTCCCTCCCTCTGACCCTTCAGCATCCCCAAGTAGGTCAGCCTCTCCCCACGTGGGGTGCCTGCAATTCAAGTCCATTCCTGGATTCATTCATTCCACCACTGTTTGCTGGGCTTTCTGTATGTGCCAGACTCTCAGCCTAGGGAGTAACAGGAGTAAATATTGATACAGGACCTGTTATTTGTGAGACGCTATTTTATATACGTTGATTGAATCAGGATAGCTTTATAAAGAAGACATCATCGCTGCATTGTTGTAACTGAGAAGAGTTAAGCTACGGCCCCAGGTCATCCACTAGTGTGACAGGCAGACTCACAGGTGCCCCTCCATCTCCTCTCCTCCTGGTATTTGCACCCTGTTAGGTCTCTGCCCTAGAGTGTGGGACGGCTTAATGACTGCTTCTAACCAGCAAATGTGACAAACGCTACCTTAGATTGTGACTTCTGCCTTGCTAGCAGACTCTTGCTGGCTTCCATGGAGCAGGCTGCATTGGGGAGGCCCATGCAGCAGGAAACAAAGAGGAGTCTCCAGCCAGCAGTCCACAGGGAACTGAATCCGATAACCCTCACAAGGTCTTAGATATACATCCTGCCATGGCAAAGATGTCAGGTGAACCATCAAACCTGGCCAATTCCTGGATTGAAACCTTACAAGAGCTCAGCTCCCTTGGAGTCCAGATCCACAGCAACTGTGAGATAACAAGGAAGTGCTGTTTCAGCCACTGTGCCTGAAGTCATTTGTTACACAGCAGTGAATAGCTGATACAGACAGTATCAGCAAGTGGCAAAGGCTGGGCTTGTACTCAGGCAGTCTGGCTCCCGCAACACCACCTTGCATGTCTAAGGAGATATTGTTTGCAAAAAAAAAAAAAAAAGTGATAACTTGAAAATTTCAAAGATGAACGTTGCAGGAAGCAAAGACCTTCAGTAAAAAAGTGTCTCTCTGTATGTATGTATGTATATATGTCTCTCTCTCTCTCTCTCTCTCTCTCTCTCTTTGCCTGACCCAGTGCTTCTCTGATCACAAAACTTCCTGTGACACCTGGGGCAATCCAGCAAACCAGGATTCTAAAAAAAAAAAAAAAAAAAAAAAAAAAAAAAAAAAAAAAAAAAATTTGGAAGTGTTTAGACAGGCATAACTCCTTATTTCACAGGTGAGAACCCATAACTGTCAGAAGCCACATATGAACATCTTGAATCTGAGGTCTGACTTTAAGGCCCACGCTTTTACACTAACGGCTCCACAGTGGGAAGGGCAGACAGAGTGATGGAGAAGAGGGGACCATAGTCTGCAGTGGGTGGAGAAGAGACTGTCCGAAGTGAGTGCCCTTGACTGATTGCCGGGCTCTGCTTAGACTTCAGCCAGGCTGAAGCCAGCCAGCCCCACACCTGGTAGCCCTCGGTGCCCAGGGGATGCAGCTGGCATGGTGAGGATAAGGCATATGGGGAGGTGCGGAATACCGGGCAGGCGGGAGAGCGCCCCAAACCTGGGCCCAGGGCATCAGCAACTCCCACTTCTCTCTTTGCCTTGCTTTGCAAGGGCGGACAGGTCCCAAGATCCTGAAAGCGCTGTCCACGGCGACCTAGAGATTGCTGTGCTCAAAGTGACCATCGAGAGTCGTTCCTTGTGTGAGGGAGCATAGCACTGTCACACCTAATTAACTCACCTGTGAACAGATCTCTGTGAACAAGGACAGGAAGGAGGGAAGAACATTGCCCAGGGTTGGGTGCCTCTGTCTGAGGGCTGTTGCTGAACCAATGATAAAGCATTTAATCCTAACAAACCCCTGGAGTAGTGGCTCTGCTCCCTGTCACATTTTACAAGTGAAGAAACTGAGATTCAAAACAACTAAGATGTTCCCTCAAGGTAAGTAAATGGCAGCAGCAGACTTTAAACACAGATAGGTCTGACTCCAAGGCCCAGGATTTGTTTCTATGCAGGCTGAGAGAGGCAGAAGTCTGGTGCAAACCCTCCTCTCTCTCTACCTGAAAGCGGGTGCGTCTGAGTGCACGGACGGCTCCAAAGAACAGGCAACATTAGCAGAAGTCACTGTCTCTTCCACATACAGGGCTCAGCCCCTTCCATGCTTCCGCTGCTAAGAACATCTCTAAAAGGGAACATTGTATCCCAGCTGTGGACAAATGTAAAAAGGAAAAACACACCCTCGGGTTAGCTCAGATGTGAGATTTTGGTTTCCTTTCAATGGCTGTTTTTTTATAAATGAGGTGACAGGAGCTTCACTTCCTCGAGTAAGACGTCTTGGAAGCTGCGTGTCTCAGGCAGAGCCAGGGTGGGTCAGCAGCAGGGGTCTGCCTTGTGCACAGTGGTGATTTGGGCACATGGTTGGCATACCGACACAGGCAGGAGCCACAAACAGCCCTCTGTGCAGACTCGCTATGAAAGCAGATGTCTTAGTTAACATTCTACCAGGCTACTCCTGAGCTCACATATCCTTCCAAGAGGGAGAGAGGGAAAGAGAGAGAGAGAATGCACGTCCTTTGTAAAACTCAATCACTCCTAGGTGGGCAAGTAACTATGAGTCGCTCCATCAATCCACAAAGGAGCACAGAGGAGAAAATTTACATGTAGTGAATTCTCCTGGACTCAAAGGCACTGAGCTTACATCATCCAGCAGGGTGCTTGACTTGCCCGGTGGAGCCTCTGCCAGCTCCTAGCCCCAGTTTACAATGAGGAAAGGGAGGCTCTGAGAAGTTAAGCAGCTTGTACAAGACTACACAGCTAGTCCATGGCCAAGCTTAGGTCTCATCCGGGTCAGCCAGGTTGCAAAGCACACGCCCACCCTCTGTGCTATGCTTGTTCCTCCAGGAGAGACAGGAAAAGGGAAAGGAGAAAAGGTTCATGGGTTCCAGGTGCGCACACAGTACAGCGCTGCCCACCCTGTGTATCCAGTCCTTACAGCAATCCTGCCAGACAGATCTGACTGCAGCGGTTCACAGAGCATAACGCAACAGCTAGAAAGGTTTCATAATCTGCCACAAGATCAGCCACAATCTGAACCGAGGTGCATCAGACCCCAAAGCCTGGCTTCTGTGCGTCACACTGCCAGTGCCCATTGACACCACGCTGTCCTCTCCCCAGCCCTCCACCTCCTCTGCTGCAGCCCAGCCCTGCCCTCCACAGAGGCACTGGTTCATGCTTGCAAGAGCAGGGATAGGGGCTACACTGCTTGCTCAGGCACCAGCACACAGAGCCTCATGTGCTTAATCCCACAGGGGCATTAAGGAGGTAAGGAAGGACTTTGGGGGAATGGCTAAGAAAAGGACAGCCTGGAGCCAGACGGATGCACCGCACGATGGAGGGCGTCGGCTAAGGAGAGAACAGAGCCTGTCGCCTCTGGCCGAGTTACTGTGTTTGCTTAGCTTATTAGTCCCATCTGCAACACAGGGTCAACTCAGCTGCTCTTCACTCTGGAAATGCACAGGTGGAGGGAGAGATTTCCAGAGAAAGCAGCAGAAACAGCTGCCTTTAGTCCAAGGCTAAAATTACTCAAGCATTAAGTGGCCAAGAGAAACTCCCATTCGATCTGCAGACCCATCCTGCACACTTCCGGTTCTTACTTCACACCCCCCACACCTCTCTCCTACACCTCGTCTCTCTTTGTCTTTGTGTTGAAAGACCCATGAAGGCTGTATTTTCATTTCTGGGGGGTTTTTTGCCCAGACAGGAACCAATTTGCTTTTTTTTTTTTTTTTTGTAAAATTACATTATGTGATTCCCAATTTTTGTTTATGACATCCATTTTCAGCAAGCATCTGAGAATAATGAAACATGTTTTTTAAGGAAGTATTTCAGAAATGAGTCTCCACACTCCTGCAGGAAGCAAGAGGTCTCAGGGCTAAGTCATTACTCCCTACCGCTTCATCCATGCCTGTATGCGTTGGCCCTTCACTCACTAAAATAGATTTATTTATTTATTCATTCAACAGCTACCAAGTTAATAGACCGTCTTGGTTGCTTGGGAAGCATGGTCATAGATGAGCAAAAAATAGACACTGTCCTTCTCCTTGAGGAATTTAGAATCTAGTGGAAGAGAGGGAAATTAATCTATTAATTGCATGCCCCCAAAAATGTGTAGTTAAAAACCATGGTAAAGGCTTGGAAGGAAAAGTGCACAGCACTTTGAGAGAAAGTAACAGAAGGGCCTGAGCTGACAGAGGAACACAATGTTTGAGGTGAAGTGTAAAGAATGGAGAGGAAGTAAGGGTTCAGGGATGGGGTCAAAGTGCATTCTGAAAAGATCCCTGGAGACAGCTGCAGTGGTGGCAGAGGAGGGCGCACCCTGCCATGAAAGCCAGGCGTGCAGATGGGAGGCGCTTACCACACCACAGGAGACAGGAGACCTTGCCTTGGGATCAGGCGGTGGATGCAGGGTGGAGAATGGATGGAGGTCAGAACTACTCCAGGCATTGCGCTGATAGACGGGGGACCCCAGGGAGAAAACAACAGATGCCAAGGTTGATTCCTGGTTTTAAATCTGTGGATGGCTGGTGGTGACATTCTTCAAATGCACTACCTGCTGTGTGCCCAGCATGGTACCCGACACCACAAGCAATACAGAGGGAACGCTGGCCTCACCCTTTTCCCAGTGTCCACACCAGGCAAAGCCAAGTTCCCCAGTCTCTTGTACAAGCCCCACTCAGGCTTTTAGGTCCAATATGAATTCTATAACCATAGTGAACAGTTCTCCCTGGGCTCCAAACCCCCGCCAGAGTGAATTCCACATTCTCTCCCTAACAGGAAAAACCATTCTGTGTGGCAAACGCTTTGTCTTATCTCCGGGTGTCTTCCAAGAGCCTCGTGTGCTCATAGGCAGGGCTTTTGGAAGGCGGTTGGATGATGGGGGCATAGAGCTGACTTGCTGTTAGAAGACCAGGTCCAATCAGAAAAGGTGAGTCACTAGGGGTGTGGCCCAGAAGGGCGCATCTCCCTCCCCAGCTGCTCCTTTGCTCTCGGCTTCCTGTGCTCCATGCCTTGAGCAGCTCCTCCGCCAGGCCCCTCCGCCATGCCCTTCTGCTTGGAGCCAATGAACTATGCCCTGAACCCTCTACTAACTGTGAGTCAAAATAAGCCTCTCTTCTGTTCATTTACTGGCATTGAGTATTGTGTCTCAGCATCAAGGAAGTCGCTAAGACTGCAAGCCATAAAGTATCAATGAGGATGGGGACTGAGTCCGGAGGTCACAGTTTACTGTCCCCTTGTTTTGAATCATGTGGTTAAAATGTTTGGGAACAGAGCATGAGCTTTACCTTCGCGTAGACCTTAACCTGGACAGCCAGCCAAGACCTTAACTTTCCCGAGGCTCTGTTTTCTCTCCCTAAAATGAAGACAATCAGAGAGACATTGTAAGGATTCAATGAGGCAGAGTAGACAAAAACTGGAAAGATTCCGGGATGATTGAGTTCAGGAGGGATTTGAGTCCTCCATAAATGCCAGGACCCTTCATTTCCCCTTCTTCTTTCCAATTGCCTTACTACCTGTATGTTTTGTTTATTTCTTTCGGATTTAATCTTCCCCGTAGCAACTGATTAAGCAAGGAAGCACAAGCATGAATTTGCTCTAGATAGGAGGAAGGCCAGCACCATCCCTTGCAACATGAGCCTTCCCGGCATGACCCGCTTTCTCCCAGGGCAGGGGGCCCAAGCTGGCACCTGCATGGCTGGGTATCAGCTACTATTAATATCAGGGAGAAACTAATGAAGCCACAATCGATTCATCAAGCTGGATCCCATCACCCCATGAAGGCATCGCATTAGAGACACGGGTCTCTTTGAGGGAATACAGTGGTGGCAGCAACTACATGCCTCTCATCTTCCCTAGAGCTGCCACCCACTCGTCCCCCTCTCAGGCACCCGGGGTTTGGCAATCACAAGTCTCACAGGTCAGAGCATCCTCTCCAAGCTCAAAGTGTTCCACAGGACGGGGGTTAGTGGATGAGCTTCCCTCCCCACCGTGGAAGGAAACAATGTGTACTAAGGCCCAGGAAGAAATGAGAAGGCCAGAGCATCCTGGGAGAAGGAGCAGGGAATCCAAGCGGGGTTTTCAGAACAACCAAAGTGGATGCTTTGCGACTGTGAAACTGTCCACATGTTTTCAAGTGGGCTGCTTCAACCCACGCTCCTCGGGGAACGGGATCTGCTCCTCCCGCATCAAATGCTTTTCCATCAGATCCTATGATGCCAGGAATGAATAGGCGCCATCAGGAAGTAACCACGAGAGGCCCAGAGACAACCCATGTTTAGGATTAGGAGTCAGTGTCCAAATTTCTGCAGCTTCCTGCCTTGACACCTTGAACTCGCCTCTCCCAGCCTCAGTATCTGAGTCTCTAAAGCTAAGGGAAGAAGGGGACAGTGACTCCTGATGTTGTGGGGGCTCCCACTGGACCAAGCCATGGGCAGCACCTGCCCAACTGCTGGGTTTCCTAGGAGCACGTCCTCCGCAGGGTCCTCTGATCATAAGCTCCTCTGTGATGCCTTGTTCCATCAGGGAGGTCCTTTTTTTTTTTTTTTTTTCCGGTACTGGGGATCGAACTCAGGACCCTGAACTTGCTAGGCAAGCGCTTATTCCACTGAGCTATATCCCCAGCCCCAGGGAGGTCCTTAAAGGCAGGGAGTGACTCACTCCAGGCAGCTACCAGGAGCCTGGACTGACTGAGTGCTCAGCAAGCATCTGCACAGCAGAGAAGAAACTGACAGCCACTTCACTAGGGCTGCCAAAACGGGGCAACTTCAGCAAGTCAGATGGAGACATTGGCAGGACCCGAGGCCTCCTGCTTCGCTCAGGGATGGCTGCCTCTTGCAAATCCCTCTCTGCCTATGTGTTGTCAGTGTCCTAATGTCCCCATACAGACACCAGCCATTAGGGCCACCCACGTCACCTCATTCCTTAATTGCCATTTTAAGGCCCTATCTTCAAACACGGTGACATTTCCCAAGCTACTAGGGGTTAAGACTTCAACCTATAACTTGGGGGGCACAGCTCAGCCCAAGCCAGTCACTCATGGCATCTCATCCTTCTGCTTTGCCCTGTGACTTTCTCTGATCTCCAGAGACACCACCCGAGAGCCCACACCCGGTCTCAGCTACCCCAGAGCCCGCCGTTCAGAGCCCTTCCCGGGCTGGCCAGCTGGGCACTGACTGTAACGCTGGGGTGCTGCAGAACATTCACGTTGCTTCCGACCACTCGTCCTTGTCCCCAGATGCAGGCTTGCGAGGATCCTGATCGCTGCTGCGCTTACCGTCCTGCAGGACTCTGCTGTCGCTCACAGCTGGCTGCCCCCTCAGTCCACATCATCTGTAGGACTAGGTGCCCCAGGGCCCTCCACCAGCCTGTGATCTCCAGGCCCCACTGAGGCGCTGCTTTGTGTCGGACTCCCACCCAGGATGCTGGACCGCTGGCTCACCTCCACACTTCTCATCTGTCCAAGGGCCTGCGCTCCTGCACGAGGAGTGGCATTTTGAAGAACTGGAGTGTTTTCCCACCATCGATTTTTCCCCAGGCCATCCCTCCGCTTCTCTTCTTACACCCCTCCTTTAGCACCACGGCTTCCACACACCCGCGAGGAAGAGAACAGTCACTTTGGGCTGATCACATCTTCCTCCCAGATCCTTCTATCTGATACCTGCTTCTGCGGCTTTGGATTGTGTGTGTGTCTCTGTGTGTGTCTGTGTGTGTGTGTGTGTGTGTGTGTGTGTGTGTGGTTTTGGAATTTAACTGGTGGTAATTTCTCTTTTTTTTTTTCCTGCCCAGTGCTGGCCTCATTCCTCTTGGTTAGAATTGAGGGGATAGGAAGTCCAGGGTGACAGGGAGTAAGGAAATCTCACCATCCTGCCACACACAGCTACATGGGAGTCTGTTCTGACCCCATCTCACTCTTGGATCTGATTATAGACTGTCACCCACTAAAGTCACATGTTAAAATCCCCACCCCAAGGTAATAGGACAAGGAAGTAGAACCTTTGGGAATAACTACATCCTCAGGGTAGAGCTGCCCAAAGGAGACTACTGCCCTTATTTAAAAGAAAAAAGAAGTGGGACCCAGTGGCACTTGCCTGTAATCCCAGCACTGAGGAGGCTAACACAGGAGAATAACACTCACACTGTGACTCTGAGGCCAGACTGGGCTACACAGCAAGTTCAAGGGCAGCCCAGATGACATAGTAAGACCCTATCTGAAAAAACATGTTTAAATAAATTCAAATACGACAAAGAGAGCTCTCTTCCCACTGTGTAAGGATATAAGGAGGTGAGCCAGCCAAGGCCGCCATGACAAGACTGAGATGACACACAGACCTCAGACTCTCCAGCCTCTGAAACCATGAGAAAGAAATGCCTGCACCCTACGCGTGTTTTTGTTACAGAGGCCCAAAGGAATGGAGACAACAGCTCCCCCCACAGTGCTGATCCCAAGAACGCTGCCTCTGCGCCTCCTCCCTATGACTCTCCACCTCCTTTTCCCCAGAACTCTCACGATGCGGGTTGTTAGGAACGAGGATTCCGGACACCCCTAACCCACCTGAGTTGTGTCCTGACACTTCCACCTGCTTGTACTATGACCTTGAGAGAAATTGGCCAACTTCTCAGAGGCTCAATCAGGCTTCACACTGGACTCTTCGGGGTCATGGGAGTTAAATTAAACGCTCCTGTAGCTCACTTAGCGCAGCAGTAAGTACTCAAGAGAGAGCTGTTCATACCATCATCGTTCCCTGGCCCAGAGAACACGGCAAGGCCCCGGCACGCAATCAGGCCTCTGAAACCAGCTAGACGTGCTACCACGCTGGCCCCCAAGGGAGGCAGGAAGGTGGCTACCATGGCTTCCAAGAGGGCATATCACACAAGTGTGGTTGTGTGGTAGAGGCATGGCCAAAGCGTGCATCCAGCTGGGGGTGTGTGGGGTGTCCTCTGAGCCGGTCAGATTTCAGAAGGAAATCTGGAGTTTAGGTACTTCCTGGTCCTCAAATAAATTCGAAGCACCAGCGGGGAACTGGAATTAAGTCAGCAGCTTCAGAAGGAAGAATGGGTTCTCCCAGGGATGTAAGTGCTATTGTCCCAGGGCGACACAACTCTAAGATCTGTCTCGGGCTGGGGAAGGGAGGCGCTACTGTGCTGTCTGGGATCTTGGGGACAGGCCTAAATGTGCATATAATTGTATGTTGAAGAAACTTAGCTTTGCTCCCTCTCTTTTCTTTATCAAAGAAACTACGAGCAAAATATTATTTTTGTTTCTTAAAGCACCAGGAAACACAAAAGATATGGTTCCTTGTTAATCATCTTCTGACATTCTGTTTTCACTTAATTATTATTAATTCATTTGATAAATGCTAAGCAGTTTCAGAATTGAATAGTTCCTGATCTCTGCCCTCCGTTCCTGATCTTTGTCCTAGGGGCTGGGGATATAGCTCAGTGGAATAAGCGCTTGCCTCGGAAGCGCAGGGTCCTGAGTTCGATCCCCAGTACCGCAAAAAAAAAAAAAAACAAGCTGATCTTTGTCCTTCACAAGTTGTAAACCTTTTATAGAAGTAGGTATTTCTCTTAGTCACTTTCCTTATCACTGACACAAAATACCCAACACCCACAATTTAAGGATGAGAGATGCGTCACGGTTGTTAGAGGATTCGGTCTATGGCCGGCTGGCTCCAAGGCAGGGAAGGCCATGGTGGAAGGGCCTGCTGGGAGAACACTGCTGGTGTCCTGTCAGCCTGAGAGGGGACCAAGGAGCCAGGGAGGGGGATGCGCCCTTCCAAGACGCACCCCAGGGACTCACCTCTTCCAGCCATGCCCTGCCTCCCAGCAATACATTCAGCTATGAACTCAACAGCACATGAACCCACCAATAAGCACAGCACCCCGGTGACTCAATCCCCTTCCAAAAACCCACTTCTGAGCACAAAAGGCTGGATCTAAAGCATAACAGTGGTTGTTTCCCATTCAGTGCCTAATGCATGTGTGTGTGCTGGGCACTGTGTTCAGTTTGGCAGACTGAAGGGGGACTAGATGCAGTACATGACCCTGAGGTACCTGAAGATCAGCGAGCACAGAGTACAGGGGGTGGGGGTCAGGGAAGCAAGGAAACTGAGATTTGGAGCCAGGGCCCGGCTCCAGTCATGCAGTGCGACCTACTCCTAATGTTCCAAAGAATGCCGGATGCCCAAATTGTTGCTTTGTCACTAATTCAGAAATACTGAGATCGTAAGTCGACCCAAAGTGCAATCAAATGCAGTGCTCACAGGATATAAACCAGATTTCTGTTTATTACAACTCTCTAGCACCTGTTCCACTAAAGAGAACCTAACTTAAATAAGTACAATCTTTTCTTTTGGGTTAGTATGTCTACATAGTCATATATTAAAATATTCCTGTACATGCCCACAGGCAAACATTAAAACCAGCCCTCCCCAGTCCTCCAACAAATAATTTGTGGCATAAATTCATTAAAATGCAACACCAGCAAAGTTGTACTGAGAATTCTGAATACAGACTGCAAAAGGCCACACAGCTAGACATGTCCTCATAAAGCCCTGCAATACCAAGCATAAAGAATGGATGCTAAAAGCTTCTAGAAGACACAAGGTGGAAATCTTACCTTAAAATAAATGGAATCAGAATCATGTTAGATTTCCCACTAAGGACACGATGCCAAAATTCTAAGGAAGAGCTTTAATTTTCAGGCTGAAGTAGACATTTTCATACATAGAAGTTCTAAAATAATTGGCTCCAACCTCACCTTATTTGAGAAAGTTACTTGAGAATGTTCTAGAAAAAACCAAGGGACTAAACCAAGAAATGGAAGATGCAGGAGCTTAGAAACAGCAGCTACAGCCAAGAAAGCAGAGGAGAATTCCAGAGGCCAGGCAGGAGCAGAAGGAAGGCTTCTAGGAAAATAGATGCTTGAGGAAATGTCATAGCTGCAGGAAGACACTAAATCAAAAAGAAGATAAAGCTGTGCATGATGGTGCATGCCTTCAACCCCAACACTCTGGGAGGCTGAAGCAGAAGGATGGCAAGTTCCACCCAGCCTAGGGAACTTAGTAAGACCCTGTCTCAAAAAATAATTTTTTTTAAATTTTTTTGGATTTTTTGGTCTTTTTTAGACAGGGTCTCACTATGCAGTTCAAGCTGGCCTTGAGATCACTTTGTAGCCCAGGCTGGTCTTGAACTCTCAATGATCTCCTGCCTCAGCCTCCCCAGTGCTGGGATTACAGGTGTGAGCCACCGTGCCTGGCTCAAAAAATAAATTAATTACTGATGTCTGATGATGTATTGAAAGGAACAGTTAATGCTTAAAATTTTTTATATTTGGACCAATTTTGCTTATATCTGCTGGTGTGAGCAACTGATTTGAAGACAACAATATGCAATGGAACAACCATTGGTGAATTCCTACTGTCTTGTCTAGTGAAACTTTGTATTATCTCTAATGTTTTATTTAATAATTTTTTTATTCTCTTTAATAGTTTGGACAATCTTCCATTCTTACATCTGGTAATCTGAGCGACGTAGTTGAGGATAACCATATGAAATGTGACAACCGCTGTTAATTCCTATCATTTTGTTTTGAAACCCTATACCATTTTCAATGTTTTTGCTTTGTTTTGTTTATGTCTGTGATGTTGGTATGTTGCCATTGTTCTTTTTTAACTATTCTTTTAAAATAAAAAAATAATTAATTAAAAATTTGTTGTGCTATATAAAATATTGGAATTAGCATGGCATGGTAGTGTTAGAATAATTATTAATGCTGGAATCCCAGCACTCAGGAGGCTGAGGCAGGAAGATTGCCATGAGTTTGAGGCCAGCCTGGCCTACATAGTGAGCCCTTAGCTCAGTATTAATACTTATTAATTATTATTATTACCAGGGCTGGGAATATAGCTCTTCAGAAAGGCCTTGGATTAAATCCCTTGTACCACACTTCCTTTTCTAAATGTATTTACTAATTCATAATAACAGAAAAACCTTTTAACTAAAAATAATAAAATTTCTACATTGAGAGACTTGAACAGAGAGAGGAGACTGGGGCAATGGAGATAAGCCCTCATTTAAACATTTCAGAAGGAAATAAACGGAAACTGTCTAGAGATGATCCACCATGAAATAGCAATGTAAGTACATATTCCGAGCCGGGAAAGCTACTCTCAGCAGAAAGCGCTGAAGGAATCCCAAACGCTGCCTCTGAGGATCAAGGGTCAGGAAGGGTGAGGCAGGGACTATTCTCACTGTAAGCTGTGGGGGACTACAAGATTTCTTAACCATGAACACCGATGTCTTGATAAAGTTTTAAAATCTCAGTGAAGTAACAAGAAAAATATATAATGGGCAAAAATCAGAGGAAACGAAAAACAGCTCATGTACTAGGGGTGGGAGGTAATTGTTTTCTCTCCTTGTACTATTTTGTGGTGGTGCTGGAATTGTGTCTATGTGCATGTGTGTATTAAATGCACACATATATAGTATGTATTACATACTTTATAATTATTTTAAATAGATGGAGCCTGATTTCAGTATTTGTTTTGTTTGGAGGTGTTTTTGTGTTTTATTTTTATAAGCCAAGGTCTCACTATGTAGATCAGGCTGGTCTCAAACTCATGGCGATCCTCCTGCCTCAGCCTCCCAAATGCTAGGATTCCAGGCATGCACCACCACACCAGGCTAATTCCAGTATTTTATATAGCACAACAAATTTTTAATTATTATAAAAAGGATTCTGAAAAGTGACAACGTCATCATAATTTCATACTGTCTCTAAAACCTAAAAATATATACTCACAAAACACAGCAACATTTACATCAAAATTTGTGCCATGCTGTACCCTTGAACTCCAACATATAAGTGAGCAGGGACAAATAGTCAGCACCCCCAGGAGAAAGCAGAGGGGATCAAGGGCAGCACAGACCCCTGGGGATTTGTTATGGTCTATGTCTAGGTGTCTCTCCAAAGCCTCGTGCAGGTCATGGGGTGGGCTTCCAGAATTTGTCATTGATTTGTAATTGGCCCTAGGACTACGGGTGTGAGTGCTATACCGATCCTAGGGCAGGCGGCCTGCATAAACATGAGGGAGGGAAAGAGGCTCGCTCTTCCCGCTGCTCCTTTTAGCTCTTGCTGCTTTTTTCTGTTCTCCCAGACCATGAACTGTTGCCCTCTGCCATGTGCCACTCTGTCTTGGAGCCAGCCGAGTATGGACTGAAACCCCCACAAACTGTGAGCTAAATAAAGCTTTCCTTCCTTAATTCTGGGCATCAGGCACTTTTGTCCTAGCAATGAGAAAAAAGTACTGGAGACAGGAATCTTTCACTGCCCCCAGATATTTGCTGGGAGACCCGGGGCCTTGTGCGAAGGAGCAGCAGAGTGAATGGAGGGCTTGGCCATCTCCAGCACAGGGGTAGTGCCAGGTCTTAGGTCTAGGCCTATGTTACGGCTTAGATATAGATGTCCCCTCAAACTCTCACGTGCTCAGAGGTGGGCACTTGGGAGGTGACTGCACTTGTCAGTGGATTCGTTGGCTATGAGTTCCATAGCTGAATGTGCTGTTAGAGGCGGGCCTGGGTAGAGGAAGCCACCCAGTCACGACCTAGAAAGGGGTAGTCCTATCCCTGTCCTCCCTTCTCCCCCTGCCCCCTGGTCCCCATGATGTGAGCATTTTCCACAGTGCTATTTCTGCTCTGGAGCCAGCTGACCAGGGACAGCAACCAAGAGCCAGAAGTAATCTCTCCTGGTTGTCCAGTGTCACGTCCCAGCAACAGGAAAGTAACCAAGAAGCCTAACTTCTGGGACAGGGTCTCATACCAAAGGGACACTGCCCACAAGAAGATATATCCCTAAAACAAACTAAAGCTATACCTGTCTTCAAACCAAGCCCAAACACATCCCTAAAATTCTAAGACATAAAGGAACATTCTAACTCAAATTAGAAACACTCAGAAGTGAGACAGTTAAACTCAGGACAGAATTGAAAAAAAAAAAATCATTTCAGAAATGAAGGCTAAACTAGAAGACCAAAGAACACAATATGATCCTTAGGAGAAATAAAAGATGGAAAACAGAGGAAATGTAAACCTGAAAAAATGGAGGATGAGAAGGAGTCAAGAGAAACTGACAGACATGAAAATGGGCAAAGAAAAATAACACAGACAACAGTTTCTAGAGAAAACCAAGGCAGTGGAACAGAGTAGACACTGAAAACTACAATGTCAAGAAAACGTTCCTGAAGCTTAGAAAAAAGAATTTCAAAGTTTCATATTGAAAGAACATACCTCATACCTGAGAATATTAATCCATAATGACCAACATAAATTCTAGTGAAATTACTGGACCTTTTAATAAAGGGAAAAAATTGTTTAGCTAGATAAAAAAAAATGAGAGCATATTTTTTCATAAGGGAAAGAAATTCACATTATCAGAGCTGGGCATGATGGTGCACGCCTATAATTCCAGCAATCAGGAGACCGAGGTAGAAGGATCATTGCAAGTTTGAGGCCAGCACAAGCTGTAACATGAGTTCAAGGCCAGTCTGGATGACATAGCAAGAGCTTATCTCAAAAGAATAGAAAGGAAAAGGAGGTTACATTATCAGACCTTTCAATAGCAACACTTTATGATAAAAGCAAGTGAAGTTCATATATTTAAGACACTCAAGGACAGACAGCATGAGCCGCAGATTTTATATCCAATAAAACTGACCTTCAAGTCAACAGTTATCAGCATTCCACAAACACCACACTACTCCCCCAAGCCATCTATGCAAGAGATCTAGAACTAGTGACCAACCTCAGCAGCAAGAACCATCTCTAGCAACCAGAGTGTGGTCTTGGAGTACAACTTCTCATTCAAAGAAGCCAATGACTCTCAGAGAAATGGTTCATTTCAGTCTGGAGCAGGACACATGCAAAATAAGCCTAGAACATTTTGGCACTGCAGTGATACAGCTATAAAAACTCACTAGTGCCCCAGTAAAAAGACTCAGGACCAAAACCAAAAGGATTCTTCCACTGGCTACACATAGGACAGCTTAAGCTTCAACAATGCTAATCATTTCAGTAAATTAGACCAAACGTACTTAAATCTGTGAGTTCATGACATAAAAAAAGTATTGGTCACCCCTGTAGGATAATCAGGAACTAGTTTCCTGTCTTGAAAACTGGTAAATAAAAGGAATAATCCAGCACTTACCCTGTTTATCCTCCATAAACTGTACCACTCGGTAAGCATCCTTTATAAAAGTATTTCAAAAATGAACAAGAAGTGACAGAATTGGAAAAGCAGCATCCCATACTATGCAACTGACTTAAATACAAGTCATTGCTATCATCGTAAAGAGACCACCTGACATTATAGATATTGTACACCTGCTACAGTCATGCTTCACACCGCCAACGGTCTCACCAGAGACACTGCACCTGGGTCCTGACCCAGCCTCTGACTTACCTGCCAATTTGTGGGAAATACAGACTGAGAAATATGCACTCAGCAAAACCTGGACTGTGGGAAACTCTACAAGAGAAATGGCTTGAATTGTTCAACAGAAAAATTATATAAAAAGAGGGTAGAGGGCCAGGGATACAGCTCAGTGGCACAGCACCTGCCGGGAAAGCACAAGGTCCTGAGTTCAATTCCTGGTACCAAAAAAAAATTATATATATATATATATATATATATATATACATACATACACACACACACACACACACACACACACACACACACACATATAATAAGAGGGTAGAAGGAGGAAATTACAAACTAAAAGGCATTTTTAAAAGATAATACTTTTTAAAAACAGGTAAAACTAAACAATATTGTCTTAGGATACATATTTAGATTTTTAAAACTTTTTCTTTTGTTTTTTGAGGCAGGGTTTCACAACATAGCCCAGGCTAGCCTGAAACTCGCCATCCTCCAGTCTCCCCAAAGTGCGAAGATTACCAATGTGTGTCTGCACCTAGCTTTTGGATTTTAAAAACACGTAAACACTATAAAAGTCAGCAGAGTGGCCTTGTACACAAAGACAAAACGTATCAGGTTGGGACCAGGCAGAGGGCTGGCTTATAGGACAGGTACCAAAGTTCTCCTCAGCTTGGGCATGCATGGTTTTGTTTTGGTTTGGTTTGGTTTGGTTTTTTCTGGTACATGGGACTGACCCCAGGGCCTGCACATTGAGCTGTGTCCTCAGGTCTTTGTCATTTCGAGACAGGGTCTTACTAAAGTTGCTGAAAGATCCGGGGAAGATGGCGACCGGGTGAGCAGCAAGGGAGCGAACCTCCTTATTAAACACCACCAGCTCGAGACAGACTTGGTGAGCGTGCATGCCGGAACCTCGGCTGGGAAGTTTAAACTGGGCGTATTTCTCTGAGATGCCGGGGGAGATGTGGTAGGGCGGACCAGGCTGCCGGGGCGAGACGTGGGAAAGTCCC
>PVLD010017785.1:0-40861 GCA_004027595.1 Dinomys branickii | reverse complement strand
TGCCATTTGTATTTCTTTATCTGAGAAGTGTGTATTCATCTCAGATGCCCATTTCTGGATTGAGTCTTTGAATTTGGACAGGTACATGTTTTTTAATTCTTTGTATGTTCTAGATAGAAGACCTTTGTCTGAGGGACAGCCAGCTAGGATTTTTTCCCAATTTGTGGGTTTTCTTTTTACTTTGCTGGTGATTTCTTTAGATGTACAAAAACTTTTCAGTAGGATGAGGTCCCAATTATTAATTCTTTGAAGTATTTCCCTTGCAGTCTCATTTTTGTTCGTGAACTCTCTGCCTACTCCTATGTCTTCAAGATTTTTACCTACTTTCTCTTCCAATAGATTTAGAGTTTCTGTTTTAATGTTGAGGTCTATGATCCATTTTGACCTGAGTTTGGTGCATGGTGATAGACTTGGGTCTATTTTCAGTTTTTGGCAAGAGGCAAGCAAAGTTTTTCCAGCAAAATTTATTAAACAGGCCATCTTTTTTCCAGTGAGTTTGGTTGACCCCTTTGTCAAATATTAGGTAGCTGAGTGGGTTTTTTCTTATGGTTGCATCTTCCAGTCTGTTCCATTAATCCTCAGGTCTGTTTCTTAGCCAGTACCAGGTTGATTTTATTACAGTAGCTTTGTAGTATAATTTCAGGTCAGGGATTGTGATTCCACCTGACTTGTCCTTACTGCCCAGGATTGCTTTTGCTCTTCTGGGTCACTTCTGGTTCCAGATGAATTTAAGGCATATTTTCTCTAGATCTGTGAGGTATGCTAATGGTAGTTTAATGGGAATTGCATTGAATCTGTACAACAGTTTTGGTAGTATGGCCATTTTCACAATGTTAGTTCTTCCTAACCATGAGCAGGGTATGTTTTTCCATTTATTGAAACCCTCTTCGATCTCTTTTTCCAGAGTACTGTAGTTTTCACTGAATAAATCTTTCACATTCTTTGTTAGATTGCTTCCTAAGTATTTCAATTTCTTGGTTGCTATAGTAAAGGGTATGGTTTCCTCAATTTCTCTCTCAGTCTGTTTGTTGTTCGTGTATAGGAATGCTATTGATTTTTGGGTGCTGACTTTGTATCCAGCTATGCTGCTGAATTTGTCAATTAATTCCAGGAGTTTTCTTGTGGAGTTTTTGGGGTCCTCCATGTATAGTATCATGTCATCTGCAAATAGTGATAGTTTGACTTATTCCTTTCCTGTCCTTATTCCTTTTATTTCTCTCTCTTGTTTAATTGCTCTGGCTAATGCTTCCAGAACTATATTGAATAGGAGTGGTGACAATGGACATCCTTGTCTTGTTCCTGACTTTAAAGTGAAAGTTTTCAGTTTTTGTCCATTTAGTATGATGTTGGCTGTTGGTTTGTCGTAGATGGCTTTGATCAGATTGAGGTAGAGGCCATCTATTCCTATTTTTTCTAAGGTTTTTAACATGAATGCATGTTGGACTTTATCGAAAGCCTTTTCTGCATCTATTGAGATGATCATGTGGTTTTTGTGTTTGGCTGTATTCATATGATGTATTACATTAATTGATTTGTGAATACTGAAACATCCCTGCATTCCTGGAATAAATCCTGCCTGGTCGTGGTGTATAATTTTCCTTATGATTCGCTGTAATCTCTTTGCTAGTATTTTGTTGAGTATCTTTGCATCTATGTTCATTAGAGAGATTGGCTATAGTTCTCTTTCTTGGTTGGGTCCTTCTCTGGTTTTGGTATCAGTATAATATTTGCCTCCAGAAATGTGTTAGGGAGAGTTGCTTCCTTTTCGATTTCATTGAAGAGTTTGAGCAGTGTTGGCATTAGATCTTCTCTGAATGTTTTATAGAATTCTACTGTGAATCCATCAGGGCCTGGGCTTTTCTTTGTTGGTAGGTTTTTAATGACGTTTTCAATCTCATTGATATTGGGTTAATCAGGATTTTTGAGTCTTCCTGATTCAATTTTGGTAATTTGTACCTTTCTAGGAATCTGTCCATTTCTTCTGAATTTTCTGTCCTATGGGAGTAAAGATTTTCAAAGTAGGTATTAATGATCTTTTGGATTTCTGTGGGATCTGTAGTGATTTCATCCTTTTCATTCCTTATTGCATGAATTTCAGTTCTTTCCCTTCTTTTTTTGATAAGGTTGGCTAGGGGTTTATCAATTTTATTTATTCTTTCGAAAAACCAACTCTTTGATTCACTTATTTTTGGTAGAGTTTTCTTCATCTCAATTGCATTAATTTCTGCCCTGAGTTTTATAATCTCCTCCCTTCTTTCGGCTTTTGGTTTGGCCTGTTGCTCTTTTTCTAAGAGTTTGAGGTGTAGCATTAGACTATTTATTTGCTCTCTTTCTGTTTTCTTTGTATATGAGTTCATTGCTATAAATTTCCCTCTGAGGACTGCTTTCATTGCATCCCACAGATTCCAGTAGGTTGTACTTGCATTTTCATTTATTTGTAGGTATTTTTAAATTTCTTCTTTAACTTCTTGTGTGACCCATTGGTTGTTCAGGAGGTTGTTGTCTAATTTCCAAGCGTTTATGCGGTTTTTGGAGTTCTCTTTGTCATTAATTTCCAATTTCATTGCACTGTGGTCAGATAATATGCATCGGGTAACTTCAGTTCTTTTGCATTTAGGTAGATATGCTCTATGGGCTAGAATGTGGTCAATTTTAGAGAAAGACCCATGTGCATCTGGGAAAAATGTGTATTCTGATGTTGTGGGGTGGAGCACTATGAATACATCTACTAATTCCATTTGTTCACACTTCTGGTTCAGGTCTGTTATTTCTTTGCTGAGTTTCTGTCCAGTTGACCTGTCTCTTTGTGTCAGAGGGGTGTTTAGGTCCCCTATTACAATAGTGTTATTAGTTATTTGATTTTTCAAGTCTGTTAAGATTTGACTTGTAAAGTTTGGTGTGCCATTGCTTGGTGCATAAATGTTTAGGATTGTTATCTCTTCCTCTTGCAGCTTTCCCCTAACTAGTATGTAATGGCCTTCTTTATCTCTTTTGATTGTTTTGGGTTTGAAGTTTACATTGTCTGCAAACATCATAGCTACCGCTGCTTTTTTCTGGGGACCTGTTGCATGGAGAATTGTTTTCCAACCTTTAACTTTCAGCCTGTGGATTTCCTTTTGAGTAAGATGTGTTTCCTGTATACAGGATACCGTTGGATTGTGTTCCTTAATCCACTCTGCCCATCTTTTCCTTTTGACTGGTGAATTGAGGCCATTTACATTAAAGGTTATAATGGTTATATATTGGCTTATTCTAGTCATGTTATTTACTTGTTGTTTTCCTAGTTTTGCTATCTGTTTACTTACTTGTTCTGTTTGAGGGTTTCTTTGTATTGTTGTTCTTGAGATTGTGGTCATTTTTTTCTCTGTCTAGAATATCTTTTAGTGCTTCTTGCAATGTTGGTTTGGCACTCATGAAGTTCTTCAGTTGTTCTTTGTAGTGGAAATGTTTTATTTCTCCATTGAATTTGAAGGATAGTTTTGCAGGATACATCAGTCTGGGTTGGAAGCTGTTTTGTCTCAGAATCTGTAATACCTCACTCCAAGCTCTTCTTAATTTCATGGTTTCTGTTGAGAAGTCTGCTGTGATTCTGATGGGCTTTCCTTTATTGGTGATCTGTTTCTTTTCTCTAGCAGCTTTTAATATTGTGTTCTTTTGCTGGATGTCTGTGATCTTGACTATTATATGTCTGTGTGTGGTTTTCTTTGGGTTATGGCTCGTTGGGGTTCTATATGCCTCGATTAACTGTATTTCAGTATCTTGTACCTTGTTTGGGAAATTTTCTGCTATTATTTCAGCAAATATTGTTTTTACATCATTTGTGTTGTCTCCTGCTGTTTCACTGACTCCTATTACTCAAATATTATTTCGTTTTGCCTCATCTTGCAGCTGTTGGATTGATTTTTCTTGGATCCTTCATGACTTTATGAGATCCTTCCTTTCACTCTCATATGCTGCCATGCTGTCTTCAAGGTCTGAAATTCTATCTTCGGTTTCATTTAAGCGGTTTTGCAAGCTTTCAGTGGAAGTTTTCAATTCCTGGCAATCTCTTTGGACCTGTTTCATTCGTAGTTATTCATTCCTAAATTGCTCTTGTAACGTTTCCATATCTTTTCTACTTTCTTTTATTCTTTTATGTATTTCTTCTCTATGTGTATGGAACATTTCTTTCATTATGGTGTTCAGTTCATTTTTTGTCTGAGAGGTTATTGCAGGTATGTGGCTTATTTCTGCTTTAAGCTCTTCTATGGCCTGATGGGGTTGTTTCTTTATTTCGGATGCAATGGTTTCAGAACTTGCAGGTATGTGGCTTCCTATTTCCCCTGTATCCTCGCATCCAGGACCTGTTCTGGGTGGGGTTGGGTTCTGAGACTGCATTTTGTTCTTCTGTCTTCCCATTTTTGGGTGTCAGATTCAAAATATTGAGCAATAAATTACCCAGGCAGTTCACCAGACAAAGGTCTGTTGCAAAGGCTGCTCCAATGACCTCTTCTCTTCGGGAGAATGTCCCTTAAGCTTTCTGCTGAGAGTTCTGCTCAATAGGCTGCTCATATGCTGCTTTGTGGGCCGAGCTACTCCCTACCTAGAGACCCGGCTGGGGCGCATAAACAGCTCACTACCCTGGGGACCATGCAGGCAGGAGGCCGCTCAGGTGTTCCTCCCCGGGTTGAGCTCCTCCCCCACTCAAAAATCCAGTCAGGGCGCCCACCCAGCTCTCCCGTCCCGGGGTCCGTGCAGTCACTATGGCTGCTCGGATGTCCCTCGCTGGGCGAAATCTGGCTGGGGTGCCCAAACATCTCACCTGTCCCTCGGATCGTGCAGGCAGGAGTTCTGCTCAGGTGTATCTCCCTGGGTCGAGCTTCTCCCTGACTCAGAGATCTGGTTGTGGTGCGCAATCAGCTCACCCGTTCCGGAATCCGTGCAGGCAGGAGAGCTCCAAAGTGCCAATATCTTGTGCCCCGCCCGCGATCCGCTGGTCCCTGGAGCTTCTCCACCTCCTCGGCTCTCTCGCAGGAGCCGCCGACTGCAGCCGCCACAGTGCCCACGCTCAGGCTGAGGAGGGCACCGGCTGTGGGGACAGGGACCTGAGTGGGACCCTGGTCCGCAACCTGGATTAGTGCAGTCTGCCCAAGGAGTGCAGGCTCCAAGTCCACCCCGTTCCACAGCCGCCAAAAAGCCAATTTTTGGCCACAGTCGCCAGCGAGCCACGCAGGATTGGGAGATGGGAGGGACCGTCCCGCCACAGCACCCTCGGGTTGTGCGGACTCAGCCGATCCGCCGCCTGCACGCCGCATTGAGTGCCTCAGGTGCCCAGCTCTCCGGGCCCGCCCACTCTTCACAGCAGCAAATTGAACAGCCCTGCCGAGGCTCAGGTAGCGCAGAGCAACACATTCATTTGGAATTTCGCAGCCGTGGACCTGGCACCCACACGCGCCGAGCCTGTCTTGAGCTAGAGATCTCTCTTTGGGAGGATTCCTCTTTGCTGCTCACCTGGTCGCCATCTTCCCAGAAGTGACGAGTCTGTGTATATGTTAATAATTTTGTCCTTTGCTAATGTAAGGGCTCTTATCAAAGCAATGAGTTCTGCCTTTTGTGAAGAAGTTCCTGGAGGTAAAAGACTTGCTTCTATCACCTTAGACCTATTGATTATAGAGTATCCTGCTCTTTTCTCAGTAGTGGTGTTTGTGGAAGTGCCATCTATAAACCAGGTGTCAGTAGCAGTAGAGAGAGGAGAACCATGTATGTGGGGGAAAGGGGTAGAAGTTAATTAGAGGACATCTGTGAATTCATGTAGGGGATCTGCCTCTGTTCCTATCCTAGGAGTAGGTAATAGAGTTACTGGATGGAGAGTCTTGCTAATTGAAATTGTGACAGTAGGATCTTGTATTAGAATTAAATGAACTTGTTGTAGTCGTGACAGAGTCATGAGAGCCAGGAGTGTTTTATGAGAGATTATGTCAATTAGTCAATGTGGTGAGTAGACCGTGATTGTTCGTCCTAGGGTGAACTTTCTGGCTTATTGAGTTAGGATGGAAGCTGCTGCTAACGCCCTTAGACAAGGAGGCCATCCTTTAACTGTAATGTCTAGTTGTTTGTAGAGATGGGCCACTGCCTGAAATGAGGGTCCCCTATTGTGTCCTAGTACTGCATTGCATTATCTTTGTCTGCTGTGGTGCACAGAGTGAAGGGTGTAGCGGGATTGGGAAGAATGAGTGCAGGAGCCTTAAGGAGAGCCTCTGTTAATTTTGTGAAGGGGGTATCAACTGGCATAGTGAGATCCAGAGGATCTGAAAGAGACCCTTTGGAGACTTGATACAGTGGTTGGGCTAAAGAAGCAAAGTTAGGGATCCAAAGGTGGAAAAAAATGTGCTAGGCCTAGGAAGGACAATACCCGATGCTTTGTAATTGGTGTGTGTAAGTCACAGAGGAGGGCCTTATGGTCGGAAGTTATGGAGTGTGTTCCCCTACAACAGAGGAAGTTTATTAAGGCGGCTGTGTGTTGTATTGAGGCGGTATGGGAGGGAGAACAAAGTAGGAGGTCATCTACACATTGAATGAGCGTGCTGGGCTGTAGGTCCACAGCCATGAGGGCGTTTGCTAGAGCTTGGCTGAAAAAGTGAGGGCTATCTCTGAAACCCTGTGGTAATATGGTCCATGTTAGTGGGAGGACTGAAAGGTGTCTGGATCTGTCCACGTAGACGCGAAAAGATCTTGGCATTGGTGATGTAAAGGAATAGTACAAAAAGCATTCTTTAAATCTAATACTGAGAAGTGAGAGGTGGGAGGGGAAATATGAGAGAGGAGAGTGTAAGTGTTTGGGACTACCGGATGTATAGGAAGGACGGCCGCATTAACAGCCCTGAGATCTTGGACTCATCTGTATGTACTGTTAGGCTTTAGTACAGGCGAGATGGGAGTATTAGGAGAATTTGTCGTCCTGAGAAAACCATTAGAAAGCAGTCCACAAATCAGAGATTTGAGTCCCCGCAGGTGTTTTGGAGCTATTGGATAGTATAAGATGCAAGGGAAAATTGAGGGGTCCTTAAGACGTATTAGAACTGGAGTTGTGTGGGTGGCGCAGGTTGGATTAGAGGTGTCCCAGATGGTGGGATCTACTGAGGACGAGGGGAGAGGGAGATCCAGAGTAGAGAATTTGGAGATAGTCAGCTGGGATTGAAGTATAAGTGCAGTGGAAAGAGTGAAAGTGTAGGTAAAGTTTAGTTTTTGTAATAAATCTCTGTTCACAAGGGTGACCAGGAAGGTGGGAATAACCAGAAAATTGTGTGTGAAGAAAAGTGTGTCAAATCAGCAAGGAATGGGACCTGTCTGCAGAGGTTGAGATGGCTTACCATCAACCCCCAGAACTGAGGGCTGTGACCATGAAGATCGGCCAGCAAATTCAGGAATGCTATATGTGGCCCCCATATCAACAAGAAAAGAGAACATTTTACCTGATATGTCCAGCAAGACTTGGGGTCCCAAGAGTGCCACCTTGATGGGGGCCATGGACCCTGAGCCTCCTCAATCCTCTCTAGTGGCAAATCCGAGTAGGTCAGCTGTCGATGAGTCCGAGAGTGAGGCAAGCACTGCTGGCTCCCATGAGGGCAGGGAAGTAGATGACTTAACCGCTCTCTGGTGGACAGGGCAATCGACATTCCAGTGGCCTTCTTGTTTATATGTGGGGCATGGTCCTGGTGGTGGCTTCGGATTCAGGCAAGCTTTAGCCCAGTGTCCGAGGTGACTTCATCTGTAGCATGGTCCTGGAGGGGCTCGGGTCTTGTTGGTCTTGACGGTTCCCATTTCCTGTGGTCTCTCTGAGTCTCGAGTGCTGCTGCAAGAAACTGAATTTGAAGTTTAGCTTGGAGTTTTACCTTTTTTAAATCGTGTTTTGCTTGTAATTTTAATTTATCAAGTTCCTTTTGGTGAGATGATTGCTGTTATAGACATGGAAGGCCGTGTCTAAGAAATCTTTTTGTGGGGATTGAGGGCCCAAACTGGACTTTTTTAGCTTGTTTTGAATAGCTGGTGCTGATTAGGAAATAAAATGAGAGTTAATTAAAAGTTGCCCTGAAGGTGAAGCGGGGTCCACATCCATGTAGTTTTGGAGGGCCTTGGTAAGCCAAGATAAAAATGCAGCCAGGTTCTCATCCGCTCTTTGAGTCTGTTCTCTCAATTTCTGATAGTTTACTTGTTTGCAGACAGTTTTTGGAGGCCTTGAATTAGACAATCAGTCATATTTCCCACACGTTCAGACCCGTCAGCCCCTTCCTGGTAATTCCAGTGAGGGTCTTGAAGTGGAATTGCCTCTATACCAATAGGAAAATAATATTGTAATCAGTGTCTCTCCTATGCTATAGCCTGGACAGCGAGCCACAGAGCACCCTTTCGTGCAGGGAACAAAGAGGCAGGTAAGATCACATGAATATCCTGATAAGTTAACCTCTAAGCCTCGAAAATAAATCTAAGCTGCTTTGTAAAATGAAAGGGGTCATCGTCAAAGGAACTTAATGTTCAGTAATATGAGAGAGATCAGAGATAGAGAAGAGAATGTGAACAATGTTGAGACCCTGGGTTCTGGCAACCTCGCCGAGGGGGAGGAGGGATTGAGTTGGTGGTGGGAGGGATAAAGTGAGAAGCCAAAGAGCATGCAGGGGAAGTGAGGACAGAAGAAGTGGGGTGAGGGATAGTGCTGGGAGGGAAGGCTATTGTCTGTAGGAGGGGAGGAGGTGAAGCTGGAGGGAGTAGTGTGTGGCTGGATGCCATCATGAGGCAGAGCGGCAGCCAGCGAGGACAAGGAGGAGGGCAGGTGAAGGGCTGTGAGGCTTGTGAGGATAAGGAGGGGGAGGGGCATCATCGATGGGTCCAAGAGGCAGGACGGGGAATAATCAGGATGGCGAACCATAAGGAAGGGGTTCCTGTGGAGCATGCCAAAAGAATGTGGGATGCTCCCCAGGACTGAATTAGATCAGGACGTGCCCGCAGTTCAAAGAATGCTTGGACGAAACGTATTTACCCCCACTTGCCGCCTCAGTAGCAAAAGTTATCTAAGTCTCTTATCGCGTGGAAGTCCAGTGTACCCTCAGCAGCCCATTGGTTAGAATTATCTAAACGATAAGCAGGCCAAGCCTTTTGGCAGAGGAAAATTAGCCTCTTCCACTTGAGAGTTCCTTTTCGTCCCAGTGCATCTAAGTGCCTAAGAAGGCGGCGCAGAGGTGTGGTTTTGTCGGGGAAAGTCTGAGTATTACCCATTGTGTAGCCAAATTGGGAAAGTGAGCCGAGGGGAAAGGGAGATCGCAAATCAGCAGAGAATCAGCACACCCCATGGAAATGCGATCCAGAACGTGCCCCAAAAGGAGAGGAGCGTGTCCCAACAATGTCTTCAGCAGTCGTCACTGTCACCGGGGAGGACAATGGGGAAGGTCCCGAAAGAGTGCAAACGTGTCCCAACAATGAATTCACCAGTTGTCACGAGAGAAAACAAAGGGGAAATCCGGAAGGAGCATGGAGTGTCTCACGTGGCCAGGGTTTAGAGATGAACACCCCCACAGTGAGAGGGAAGACTCACCTTGGAATCTGACATGATGAAGGCCGGTGTTGGAGGTCTGCTAGAAGTGGCAAGGTGAGGGACTCCCCAGTCATAGAAAGAGAGAAGGAACGGAGAAAGGCCCGTGGAAGGGGGGGCTGAGATGGGGGGCACCCCCCCCAGCAAGGCAACCCCCCATTCTGCAAGGCCACAGCACCAACTGATTAAGAATCAGGTACTCAATCTAGCACGATGCAGAGAAAGGAGAGAGCGATAAACCAGAAGAGATAAAAGTTTTATGCGGGCACGGAGGGAGTCAGCAGCAGAACAGCTGTGCTCGCTCTCTGCAGACAAAGAACAGGGTTGGAGCTTATATGCACTCCGAGGGGAGGGGCCACAGGGTAACTGATGTAGGCGGTTCCAGGTGTTGTAGTAAGGAGGGATTGGATTATCCTTGACTCACTCAGGATTTGGCAGGGGCAGCTGGGTAAGAGAAACCACAGGGGTTTTGGGGAAAGGGGAGCTAGGCTCATTATGTCTCGGCATTGAGCCGTCGCCATAAGGACTGAGTGGGTCTTGGGTGGGGCCAATCAGAAGGTAGTTACAAATACTAGCTACTAATATATAATGGAAACAAAGACTGTCGCTGCCATAGTTTCTCCTGTTTGCTTTTCAGTATGTCTGTGTGTGCACTGGTGTGTCTAACAAATACCTTCATTTTTGTTCCTATCATTCCTTTGTGGTATTAAGATATTTTGACCTTGTATTGTATTTGTTATTAATTTTACCTAATAGTTTAGACCCATCAATGAATAATGAACATCACTCTAGGATTTTACTTTCTCTCCTGGGGCCATGATTAGTGTATTTTTGGTTGTATAAAGGATAACTGTATTATGTTAGGTAGAATTATTACCTAGTTATTGTCTATAGATTAAGTATATATAAGGAGATATAAGCATATCTCCTAACAAGGGTGAATTTGTAATGGTTGATTTTGTGTCTGTTATGGTTGATACATTGTGTCAACTTGGGGAATCTAGAGGTTTAGCTGAGTGACTCAGGAGGAAGCTGGGGTGCTTCCTTTGTAAACATCCTGAGCCTGTGGAAGAGGAGGGCATGGAGATTGTGTGAGAGGTTCACGACCCCTGGGTGGGGTAGGTTGTTTACAATGTAGGGAAGAAAAGGAGGCTGCTTGCAGCTGTTCCTCCCTTTTGGCTGGTTGGTTTTACTGTGCTCTGCTGCCCTGACAGTTTGCCCTCTGCCAGGTGCCACTCTGCATCTGAAGCAGCCAGGTATGGACTGAAACCTCCACAAACTGTAAGCTAAATAAACCTTTCCTTCCTTCGTTTTCGGTGTTGGGTATTTTGTCTCAGCAACGAAAGAAAAGTAACCAAGACAGTGTCACTTGGCCAGGATAAATATGCCCACGTAAATGATAAAACATTATTTTTGTAATGGTGTTCCTGGATGAGATTAGCATGTGTATTAGTAGATTGAATAAAGATTGCTTTCAGCAAGCCAGGAGTGGTGGTACGTGCCTGTAATACAGCACTTGGGAGGCTGAGGCAGGAGGAACACTGTGAGTTCGAGGCCACCCTGGGCTACAAGATCTGTTCAAGGCCAGCCTGAACTGAATAGCAAAACCCTGTTTCAAAAAGACAAAAAGAAAAAAGATTGCAATCAGCAGTGTGGGTGAACATCACTCAATTTGTGGAGGGCTTGAATATAACAAGGCAGAGAAGGACAAACTTCCTCTCTGCTGGAGTTGGGACATTCATCTTCTCCCCACTTCAAGCCCTGGCATCCTAGCTTTCCATTCCCTGGACTGATGCTGGAAATCCCACTATCAGCTCCTGAGTTCTTAGGCCCTTCTGTTCGCACTTGGTCCACATGGTTGGCTTCCCTCAGCCTCCGGTTTGGAGATGACAAACCTTGTGACTTCCTAGTTTCCATAAGCACATAAAGGGATCCTGTATAATAAATCTCTTTCTGTATAGCTATATGAATATCCTACTGATTCTGCTTCTGTGCAAAACCCTGACCATAGCATCTACCCCAGTCCTGGTAGAGTGACTAGGAAAGACTTAGAACTCCACTCTGAGACCCGGCCGAAGGGAAGAGGCCAGAAGAAGGTATAGGGGAGGCGTTCACATAAAAGAGGCGGTTGAGAAAAGTTCTGCTGCATTGTGGATCCTGCTTACCCCGGCTCTATGCTAAGGAGTTCGGGCTTTGTTTGGAGTGCAGTGGGAACTCACTGAAACATATAAATAGCAGTGTAACTGGCCAGATTCATATCTTAGAGCACTACTTCTGACTCTTGAGGCATGTGAAACTTGCATCATAATCAAAATGCTCCTCTTTTGTTCTTCAGACAAAATTAGCACAGGATGTCCATGAATTTCTTAGACTGCATTGGAAACCTATATTAAGCATTATATTATGCATAATTATTATGGTTGATACATTGTGTCAACTTGGGGAGTCCAGAGGTTTGGCTGAGTGATTCAGCAAGAAGCCAGGGTGCTTACTCTGTATACATCTTGGGCCTGTGGAAGAGGAGGGCATGGAGATTATGTGAGTGTGGGGGTAGGCTGTTTATAATGTAAGGGAGAAAAAGAGGCTGCTTGTCCACCATTTTTCCCTTTTGGCGTTGTTTTTGCTGTGCTCTGCCACCATGAATCATTCACCCTCTACCATGTGCCACTCTGCCTCAGAACCAGCCAAGTAAGGACTAAAACTTTTACAAACTGTAAGCTAAATAAGCCCTTTTCTTCCTTTATTTTGGGTGTTCGGTATTTTGTTTCAGCAACAAAAGAAACCAAGACAATCATTTACTGGTTTAGATGCATAGTTTAATACTTAGCTTGTTTTTCAAAGTTGATTGCAATATGTTTATATTGGACATTCAAGAAAAAAATATTCAAAAGATTACTGAGAGGAGAAAAGGAATATATTTACAACTTAAACGGTCAGGAGACTTTATTGTTATTTCATAAATGTGCAGCAGAAACAACCTAAGATACTCCCTAGAAGCATGTTTGACAAATGTTGACTATAATTTGCAAGAAAGTGATACTATGTTCTTTACAAGCCCTGGGCCTTTCCTTCCTGGGAAGGGCTACTGTCTTGTTGTAGGGGTCACACGGGGCCATCAGGGCATCTAAGGAGAGGCAAGTAACCTATGCTACACTCTTCCAGGGCTTAGCACTGGGATCCTGGCACTTACCAAATGAAAAATCTCCAGATCAGAAAAAGTGCTATGACCTTAATTCCCTCTTCTGTGGCTGCATGGGATTGTGGGGAGGGGCTTTCAGAAGGAAATGTGTTGCTTAGGGTTAGATTTTTTGCATTCACAGTGGGATCTTCTCAAAGGTTATCTAATTCACAATAGTGCTTTTGACCCTGAAAAAGATACATTTCTTTTATCACATACCTTCCACAGTACTGTCTGGCTGCCTTTAAACATCCTCATAAAAACACCTTAATCATTTGAGCTCTGTTCTGGTATGATCCTTTTTTTTTTTTTTGATAATTGCTATGGTTAAGAACATGAACTCTAAAGCCAGACTGCGTGGGTGCAAACCAGGCAAATACCTACCTAGGTCTGTTACCTGAAGCAAGTTATTTAACCTCTTTCTGCCTCTCTTTTCTTGGCTGTTCAGATCACATTCTCCACCATCCAGCAGTATAGGCAGAACAGTTGTTAGTGTCTCAGAGCAGTGCTGGCATGGATGAGCACTTTGTAACCTGTTCCTCAATGCTTTAAAGAAAGTCAGTATGAAAAATAATTCCACAAAATGGGTAAATACTAACCCTAGAGTTAATAATCAGGTTGGACAACCAATCTCTTCTTGTTTTAACACAGCTTCTTTGATGGCACATAAAAGGAACAGTTACTAAAAAATCAAAGCCTAACAGAAACTTTGATATGACCAATATGTAATTGTTTCTATCAAAATAGCAAATTTTTCTGTTGTATTTTGTTTTTATCTTAGTTTCCCTGCAGTTTTTCACTTTCAAAAGAAGCATGCTCTATTTACATAACATAGGCCTAACGGTTCTGACATCTTCACCCATGGTAATATGTTAAAACACATGCAGCATTTAGGGAAGCCACTGAATTAACAGAGCAGCGGAACTTGGACCCAGAAACGCATCCATCGTCCACAGCAGCCAACACCTGCCTCCCCAAGGACCTCATTTCTGTGCACTGGTCTCCGGGTTGCACCTGAGAAGAGTGAGCAGTGTCTCCGTGATACCAAAACTGGACCTTGCAGGCCTTCCCAGCGTAACACACAATGGGGAACTTTCCTTTATTCATCTATAAAAAGCATTTGGAACGCTAGCGGAAGGATTTAGCTCTGATGAACCAGGAGTCAAAGATCATTTTGAAAGAATGTAAGAAATAAATATTTTTATTTTGGCTCCTATCCTTTTGAAGTTCATTTAAATATGCTTGCCATTGGAAGTATGCATTCTTCTTTCTACAGATTTGAATACTGGAAATAGAAGAGTTTGAATTGCTGCCATCTCTCCCAATTTATTCGTCAAATGTGTGTTGAGGAACTCTGAGGTTTCAGGCAGTATTCTGCCCCTTTAAAAACGCAGCAGAGAAAAGAACGACAAAAATGGAGAGAAGGAAAACACATGAGTCCCGATGCATCTGATGTCATGGCTGTAAACACGAAAAGGAAGCTGGCTCTTGTCTAAGAGGGCTGCGACAATTTTAAACAGAGCGCTCTGGGATGGTCTTGTCAAGAAGCGACATTCAGCAAAAGTCTGAAAGAACCAGCGACTTTGGAAGGGAAGGGCATTCCAGGCAAAGGGATGAAGGAGGAGAGGTGCTGAGCTGCGGCTGTTTAGCGGCACGGATGAGGCGGCCACAATAGTAAGCAAAGGGGGGCAGAAAGGGAGCAGAACAAGATGGCCTCGGAGAGGCAACGGGGTGCTCCAGGAACTTGGTCTTTTCTCTGACACTTTGGGGAGTTTTGAGAAGACAGTGACGTCGTGCCTGGGAAAGCATCCAAATGGTTACTGGGTTAAGAGGGACGAAACACTGGAGGCCAGGTAAGGGGTGATTTCTGTCATTCATGTGAGAGAAACGGTGCCTTTCACTGTGGCAATATTAGTAACAGAAGTGAGAAGTGGGTGGGATATGTGTGTTTTGTAGGGTAAAGTGGACAGGATTTGCTGACAGGTGACATGTGAAATGTAAAAGCAAGGGAGAATTGAGAAGGACTGGCAGGAGTGGCCTGCGTGCCTGGACGCGGGAGCTGCCATGTGCGGAGGCAGGGATCACGCTAGGTTTGGAAAGGTGGAACTCGGCATTCAACGTAGTCTATGCTGCATTTGAGATATTTCTCGGGACTCTAAGTGCCATGTTGCATAAGTAGTTTGCTGTCAGAGTCACCTGTGTTCTGAAGGTGTTGCTTACTGCAGAGTGTTTCTGTAGCACTGAGATATGCAGGGCTGCTCCACACGGAGCATGTTTACAAACTTCAAGAAGGTCAGGGCCTTAGCTATTTGGAAAAGGAAACAAACTGGTAACAATATAGTATCACTTGTGGCTTTGAAGTCCTAAAATAGAGCGAACAGTAACGTCGGGTCACAGCAAAGTAAAACCGAGCAGATTTCACTGCAGGTAGCTCTTAAGTGAGCAGTGGTTTCAGTGTCCTCGCACTTTTTGGTGCTAAGTATAAATTAGTCATTTCCAAGCACAGAGAAAAATCATATTTCATATATATACATATATATGAAAACAAGATTTGAAAGATCTCAGCATAGCCAAGTCACAGTGATCCCCTGGTAATCAGGACCAAAAAGTACAGCATCAGCAGTGAAAAGGAGGCTGCAGACATAAACGTGAAGTCACAGAGAAATGCTGGCGAAGAAATTCAGGAAATACAGAGCTCACTGTAGAAGTTACATGCCCTCATGGCTGCAGCAGAGAAGCGGGGAACTCAGCAGGTAAGCTGGCCCGCACACACAGCAACAGGAAGCGGTCATCCCTGTGTGACCTTCAAGCCCAGGGTGGCCGTGGGGGTGGGGAAAGGAGGGGCGCCAAGGGTGAGGAGGATTCTTCAGCCTGTAGAATCGGGAAGGGAGACAGTACCGCCAGATTTTTGCACTATTTCTAACACAGCCTACAATCTCAATGCTTAGATGCAATCTCCTGATTTTTAAATGTTAGCATTGAGTTCACATTTTCAAAATGCTCTGTCCAAACCAAATGAAGCATTTCTGCAGACTGTTTTTGGTCTACAACTTCTAACTTTGCCATCTACGTACAAAGAGTTTTAATTATGGACTGTACTGAATCATGAAATCCCTACCCAGTTATGACAAGTTCTCCTCCTATACAGGAGAAATCACTCTTTTTTGTGTGAGACCAGAAGTTCCTGCTGTAATATGAAGTCCTGATATTCAAACAGAGAAGCATAGAAGTAGAGTAATCATATAATCAGATCAATTTCCTTTTAGGAATATTTAAAAATGAAAGCTTTCAACTTTGTTACTATTTTTGCATACATCTTCTCAGATTAATTTGTCTACATTAAACTAAGTATGTGGAATAAGACTTGTTCCAAAATAGGTGGACATTTTGTAAAATATTCCTTGATTATTTCTCTGAAGAACACTTGGCTTCACCAATCATATAGGCTGGTGGAAAAGGACCAGGTCTGTCTGGAACAAACACATGGAGGAAAGATTGTCACTGTGACTCTATTTTTTAGTTTCACCTAACAACTTATTTTCTCCATCATCCTATCTAGAAATTTTTACTGGATGATTTGGTAGACATGCTAGAATACTTAAATTGACTTCACTGTGAGAGGCTATAGGGGACATTGCACCCTGGCTTAGCTGCTGTGATTGCAGAAAAGTCTGGGAAGAGGTCTGTTCTCCTGGGAAATTTCCTAGAAATCTCTTGCCTTGCGATGATTTCTTTTCACATGTAACTACAGATTTGGACAAGGAGTCCTCATGCTTTTCTTTTAAAATTACTGAGAAACTAAATATCCCCATTGTGGGGTTGTATCCTAAAATTCTTATTAGCTGACATCTTGGGTGAAGAGTGACTGTTTATGTATTTACTTTTTGCAAAGGCTAGGAACCGAGAAAGCAGACTATAAACTAGCGACAGAAGCTGCTGAAGAGGGTAACCAGGAGATGTCAGGGCACCAACCAACTCTGTTTAAGGTCAAATTCAGACAGACCTTTTGGCAAGTCACTTTGGCTAAAAAAGCACAGGAGGTAGCCAAGGGGTTGGTGCATGGTAGAGTTCAATGTTCATTGCCTGGTGGCAATGATTTCATGAGGAGAGGAGGCTTATTCTAAATACACCTTCTGCCTCTCTGCAGTGCCTCATACGGGGAGGCACTCATTTCAGAGGTAGCACGAATTTAAATACATGCAACATTTCCAAGGGGATCTCGTGACTCTGACTACTATATGTATTATTTGACATTTTGGGGAAAGGGAGTTGAGACAGAGTCTTGCTATATAGTTCAGGCTGGCTTTGTTTTGGTTGTTGTTTTGGTTTTTTGATTTTCGGGTTTTTCTGGTACTAGGAATTGAACTCAGGACCTTGTGCTTACCAGGCGGGTGCTTGTGCGGCTGAGCTATATCCTTGGCCCTTTGTTTTTTTGGTCTTTGTTTGTTTGTTTGTTTGTTTGTTTTTGGAGGCAAGGTTTGTTTGTTTTTGGAGGCAGGCTTTGAACTCACTGTGTAGCACACGCTGGCCTCAAACTTGAGATGATTCTCCTGCCTCAGCCTCTAGAGCGCTGGGATTATAGATGTGGGCCACCGTGTCATTTGACATTTTAAATTCATTTATATTCTAGTATGTTGAAGTGGTCACATATGCAGGTATTGTTAAAGGTGGTCACCAGAGGTCTCTGTGGTTTCTTATCTACCAGCGACATGTTCAGCCGGCAGTTCAAAAGCTGGGAAAAGGACATTGTCCTTAGATGATATATTCACCATAACTGAAACATGCTACCTATAAACAGAAAGCTGACTAATTTTTAATATTTTAGTGAAAGTGTGTATGAAATTACTACTCTTTTCCTGCCTCAATAAATCAGAATAAGTAGAAAAGAGCAAAGTGCAGCTGTGTCTTAATCCTGCTGCAAGGGCTTCCGTGCTGTGCCTGTTAGCGCTTGGAGTTACTGACGCATCCAGGACGCCTGGATGTGGTGTTTAGGGTTTGAGATGATTGTACCATTTACTTTTTTACTGGTCCATTTTAGACATATATAATGATAACATTCACCATAAAGAATTTGTACCCAGTGCTGGGCGTGGTGGCACACACCTGTAATCCCAGCACTCGGGACGCTGAGGCACGAGGATCACTATGAGTTTGAGACCAGCCTGGGCTACAAAGTGAGCTCAAGGCCAGCCCGAACTGCACAGAGACCCCGTCTCAAAAAGTCAAAAAAAAATAATGTGTACCTGCATGTGATATATTTGCTCCTTTTTTTCCCAGCATCTCCTGTCCCTTCAACCCTTCTTCCCCTCCTTATTTACAAAAGTTTTGTTTTCATTTTTCCATTCTAGTCTCTTTTTTTCTTGTCCCTTCCTTCCTTTCCCCTCTCTCCCTTGTTCCCCTTTTCATTTGAACATTTTCTTCCCATTTCCCAATATCTATTATACATGTTGGGCCTTATTTACATTTACAGTTTCTCACACCAGAGAAACAATGTTGTATTTAAACAATGTGTCAAATTTATTTCACTTAAGAGGATGATCTCAGGGTGCATATATTTACCTAGAACTGTCTCAAGTTTATCCTTCTTCATGGCAGAGTAGTATGCCTCTGTGTGTGTGTGTGTGTGTGTGTGTGTGTGTGTGTGTGTGTGTGTAATCTTTTTCCATTCATTGGTTAATAGGTATTTGAGCCCTTTCCAAAATTTAACTATTATAAACAGTGCTGCTAAAAATGGGTGTGCAGGGCTGGGGATATAGCTCAGTGGAATAAGCGCCTGCCTAGCAAGCGCAGGGTCCTGAGTTCGATCCCCAGTACCGCCAAAAAAAAAAAAAATTTGGGTCGTCTGATTTTTTTTAGTTCTTTATATATTTTAGATATTAGTCCTTTGTCTGAGGAATAGCTGGCGAAGTTTTTTTCCCACACTATGAGTTTTCTCTTCACTCTGTTGGTGGTTTCTTTTACTGTACAAAAGCTTTTTAATAAGATGAGATCCCAGTTGTTGATTATTTGTAATATTTCCCACACAATTAGGGTTTTGTTCATAAAGTCTTTACACCACTGTCTTCAAGAGTTCCACCTGTTCTACCTTCCAGCAGATGAAGTGTTTCTGTTTTAATCCATAGACCTTCAATCCATTTCAATTTTAGTTTAGGGCATGGTGAAAGATATGAGTCTGGTTTAATCTTTGGCGTGTAGGAAGCCAGTTTTTCCAGCACCATTTATTAAAGAGGTTCTTTCTTTCACTGAAGGTGATTGGCTCTTTTGTTAAAGACAAGATGGCTTGGTGTGTGTGGAGGTGTTTGTGTATCTTCTAATCTGCTCCACTGATCCTTGAGTCTGGGTTTTTCTGGGTTTTGTGGTTGTTGTTGTTGTTGTTTGGGTTTTTTTTGCCAGTACCTTGCTATTTTTACCATAGAAGCTTTGTAGTATAATTTCAAATCAGGGATTATGATACCTCTTGCCTTGCCTTTGTTCCCCAGAATTGCTTTTGTTAAGCTCAGTCTCTTCTGATTCCAAATGGATTTCAGAATTGCTTTCTCTAGTTCTGTGATATATGCTATTGGTGTTTTGATCAATTATGTTAAATTTTCCAAATAATAATTGCATATAATAATTTTGGAAGTATGGCCATTTTCACTGTACTGATTCTTCCTACCCATGAGCAAGGGATACTTTCCATTCCCTATTACCCTCTCTCTATCCCCATTTTCAGAGTACTGTAGTTGCCAGTGTAAAGGTCTTTTTACTTCCTTCCTTAGATTGATTCCTAGGTATTTTATTTTGGGTGGGATGCTATTGTGAAAGGTGTTGTTTCCTGATTTCTCTCTCACTGAGTTTGTTATTTGTGTACAAGAATGTTATGGATTTTTGAGTGTTGACTTTGTATCCAGCTATGCTCCTGAATTTGGTTATTAAATCTAGAAATTTTGATGGAGATTTTGGGTTTTCTGTGTAAAGTGCCGTGTCATCTGCAAATGATAATCTAACTTCTTCCTTTCCTATCCTTATTTATTTTATTTCTTTCTCTTGTCTAATTGCTCTAATGTTTCCATAACTATATTAAATAAGAGTGGTGATTATGGACATCCTTATCTTGTGCCTGATTTTAGAGTGAAATCTTTCTCCTTTTTTGTACATTTAGTATGATGTTCACTGTTGATTTGTCATGGATGGCTTTTATCAGATTGAGATAAAGACCTTCTATTTCAATTTTCTTTAGAGATTTCATCATGAATGGGTGTTACACTTTGTCAAATGCTTTTTCTGTATCTATTGAGATGATCATGATTTTTGCCCTTGGTTCTGTTAAAATGGTGTAGTACATTTATTGATTTGCATATGTTGTACCATCTCTGCATGCCTGGGATAAATCCTCTCAATTATGGTGTGTAATCTTCTTGATGATTTGCTGTGTTCTCTTTGCTAGTATCTTATGGAGGATTTTTGTGTCTACATTCATTAGGTAGACTGACCTGTAGTTCTCTTTCTTAGCTGTATCCTTCTCTGGTTTTGCTATTCAGGTAATGTTTTGAGAGTATAGCTTCCCTTTCAATTTTACTAAAGTGTTTCAGGAGTAGCAGCATTAGATCTACTCTAAATATCTTGTAGAATTCAGCAGTGAATCCATCAGGGCCTTGGCTTTTCTTTGTTGGTAGGTTTTTAATTACATCTTCAATTTCATTGACTGATACTGATTTATTAAAATTTTTATATCTTCTTTATTCAGCTTTGGAAATTCATGTGTATCTGAAACTCTGGCAATTTCTTCTGTATTTTCCATCTTATTAGAGTACAGGATATTGAAGCAGGTATTGATGATCTTCTGGATTTCTGCAGGATCTGTTGTGATTTCACCCTTTTCATTCCTAACGAACTACATGGATTTGAGTCTTTTCTTCCCTCTTCTTTATAAGGTTGGCTAAGGGTTTATCAATTTCATTTAATCTTGCAAAGAACCAACCCTTCAATTTATTGATTCTTTCTATTATTTTCTTAGCATCCAATGCATTAATTTCTGCTCTGATCTTTATAATTTCTTCCCTTGTATAAGCCTTGGGCTTGACTTGCTTTTCCTTTTTTTAGAAGCTTAAGGTTCAATATTAGGTTGTTTACTTGAAGTCACTCTGTTTTCTGATATGGGAAATCATTGCTATAAATTTCATAGAACTGCTTTCATTGCATGCCATAAATTCTGGTATGTTGTATTGGCATTATCATTTAATTGTAGAAAATGTCACATTTCTTTTAAAATTTAATCTCTGACCTTTTTATCATTCAGGAGGGTGTTATTTAATTTCCATGTGTTTATGTACTTTTTGTGGTTTCTTTTGACATTGACCTCCAATTTCATTGTCTGATAATACACAGGGATCATTTCAATTTCTTTGCATTTACTTAAGCATATTTTTGAGCTAGTATGTGTTCTGTTTTGGAGAATGTCCCATGTGCAGCTGAGAAAATGTATATTCTGATGTTGAGGGGTAGAACACTCTGTAGACATCTAATGAATCCATTTGTTCACAGATTTGGTACAGTTCTGATTTTGATTTTTTTGTGTAGTTGATCTATTTACTTGTGACAGTAGTGAACTGAGGTCTCTGATTATAACTGTGTTAGTGCTTATTTGACTTTTCATGTCTGTTAACATTTCTTTTATACAGTTGGGTGCACTGGTTGGGTGTATTTGGTGCACATACATTTATGATTGTTAACTCTTTCACTTAAGAGTGTTCCCTTTCCAGTGATGTAGTGACTTTCTTAGTCTCTCTTAATCAGTTTTGGCTTGAAATCCACTTTGTCTGCAAATAAAATAGGTACCCTTCTGTTTGCCAAAAGTTGGGTGGAGTATTGTTTTCCATCCTTTGACTTTCAGTCAATGAATTTCTTTTTAAATTAAAAATATTTCTTCTATACAGTTTATTGTTGGATTTTGCTTCTTGATCCCATCTACCAATCTGTTTATTTTGATTGGTGAATTGAGACCATTTACACTGATGATTGTAAGTGATCTATATTGAGTTATCCTGGCCATATTATTTTCCTTTTGTTGGTTCTCTTTTATTTTCCTCCCTCGTTAGTTATTTGCTCTGGCTGGTGAAGTCATTCTATTGGGGCTTATGGAGTTGTAGTCCTTGTTATATCTTTCTAAAATGACCTTCTAAAACTCAGCTGTGATTCTGATGACTCTCCTTTATAGGTTGTTTCTCTTGTCTAACAGCTTGTAATATTCTGTTTCTGTGTTGAACTTCTGGAATCTTGACTATTAGATGCCCTGGTATAGTTTAACTGGATTTCTATATGCCTCAATTATTTATATGTCAAATTCTTTTGCTACTTAGGGGAATTTTTCTGCCTTACACTTTGAGCAGGTTTTTCTGTCATTTGACCTATCTCTTGCTTTTTCATCTGTTCCAATCAATCTTATGTTATCCTTCTTTCCATCATTTAGCAGCTGCTAGATTGATTTTTCATGAGAAATCTTTTCGTGATCACTAACTATAATCCTGTTTTCTATATCTGATATTCTGTCCTCACATTGTCTCGTTCTGTTGCATATATTTTCAATGGGATTTTAATCTAGATATCTGTTTGAATCTGATTCATGAATTCCATTTCTTGTCTGTGTTGGACACTCATGGATTCTCTCATTTTCCTAAGCTCTTCTGTTTTGTTTTATCTGCACCTGCTCTAGAGTCCCTAAGCATGTCTTTTATTACAGTCACCATCTCTGCAGTTACCTGAAAAATTATTTCTGATTTGACTTTTGCCTAGAGCCTCATTCATCTGCTTTAGCTAGTCCTGCTGCCACCATTTTAGAGCATCCAGGTGGGTAGGTTTGCATTGTACACCACATTACCCCCTAAGTTTCTCTTTCTTGAGCTGCATTTTGCTTGTCTTCATAATATATGATAATATGATATGATATAATATAATATAATATAATATATTAGTTTAATTCCTAGGTTGATGTTTGTAAATTGCTTATGACAGGTAGCTTTATCGCTAGTATTGAGAACCCTTAGGAAATGACTATTTCTAAGAGATCTCTTCCAGGTGTAGCTAGTTTTTGGAGTTTGAATCTGTTGCAAGATTCTGCCTCTTCAATTTATTGGGGATGAGAGTTGCTGCCTATTTGGCCTGGGTCCTGGTTCTTTTGCACTGGCCTATGGTGTTGTTTATGACCCTTAGGCACTCTCAATATTGGCATGTCAGGAAGAATAACTAACTAGAACAATTTTATCACCTTGGCTAAAGTGATACAGACCTGGTACTCAACTGCCACCAGTGGTACTCAGGCCATCTGACTCTTGTGCCATGCTGTGGATGGTTTTGTGAGCAAAAAGATTAAATGATTCTTTTACTAGTAAAATGGGTGGATTACAACCAATGGACTTCACAAAACCAATTGTGTTTATCCAAGCTAAAAAATTCCCTTCTTGTATTCAGCTGGAATTTGGATCATTGATCTTGCTATTTGAAAGTTATTATTATGGTATTTTACATGTAGGAAAGTTATTTAAATTTCCTGACCTAGTCCTTTTTCAAAAGTAGTTTTAAAAGGTGAGTATGGTTCTTGTTTTCAGATAGTCCTATCAGTGAGAAATTAAAATTACATCAGGTTCAGACTTTCAGGAAGATAGCGACTTGGTAAGCACCAGAGAAAGATCCTCCCGGAGGATCACCATCCGGACACTGGAATATAGCAACATGAGAAGGACAAGAAGGAGAGAAATGGGTCCCCTGGTCCCAGGAAGGATTTGAAATGAGAATTGAAGCCCTCAGAAAGAGCAAACAAGATCCCTCCCTGAGGAAAAGCTCAGGTGGCTGCCATACCGCAATTAGAGAAGGAGGGAGTCACCACTCCACACACACCTTCAGCCCGCTCCCTCATTCATACACTCAAAGCTTCAGCTTCAGAAGCCTGCACTTGCGGGAGCCTCCCAACTCAGCCAGAGGAGAGTGGAACTCAGAGAACTGGGCCAAAACCAGAGCAGAGAAAGCGCAGCCTGAAAAGGAAGCAGCAGCAGCTGGGAGCAGGTGTCAAACCCAGCTTGACGATGCAAAGGTACAACAGCCACTAAAGCAGCATGCCCACTCTGCTGTGAACTGTTCAAATCAGTGCCCTGAGGCAAGGAAGAGACAGAGCAACCAGTACACAGCCTGTCACACCCACTTCTGTGCCTTCGTGGAGGCTATGGCCTGCTACCTCCCCCCTGTGAGAGCACCTACCAGAAGACAGCAGCAGAGAGCAGTGGCAGTGACCCTAGGGCCATGGTAAGACCTGGGGATCCAGCCAATGAACAAATGGGATCTGGAGCACAACAATAAGAGTGAGGTGCAGATGGAGGAGGGCCAGATGGCCCTGAGCCCTTCTCACTCCAACACCAAGCAGGAAGCACAAGCTGAGTTACTGGGCTTCAGCTTCCACCCTGAACCCCTCTGTGAGCACCTTGAGACTTGGCACCCCTCACATCCAACATGTGTTCCCAACAGCAAGGGTCTGAGTCCATGGGCTTCAGGACCCACTCTAAACTACTAATGTGAGCTCCAGGAGGTACTCATACTGCTTGCATATGTGAACCTTGTTCATACCCATAGCTACAAATTATATGAAAAGCAGCAGTCCTGGAGACTGAGAGATGATAACACATTCCACACAAAAGACCTGAGACACTCCTCCAATTGTCTCATAGAACTAACAACTAAACTTAGTACACACCCTGGACTACCTCATTGAGCATGGGTGGGGGAGACCTCACGCCACGTGAGCCCAGTATCATAAGTGCGCCCAATGCCCAGCTGTGTAAAGGGCAGGGAGCAGTAGCACTGGAGATTGAGAGGTGGGAGGAGGCGAAGACCTGGAAGTAGGGTGCAGACATGGTCCTTTAGCTGGGCGGGGATAGCCTCCAAAGAGTCATAGGTGTCCTGCAGGGAGACAATGGTGGCCTATGAGGGGATCCCAGAGGCCTTGACAGGGAACTCAGCAGCCTGTAGGGGGAAAAGGATTCCCTGTGGGCTACATGAAAATTCTGGGGACCTGGACTGGGGCCCCAGATGCATGGCAACAGCATGGAGCCTGGTGGTCCAAGAGGGTGATCCCTTGTACTTAACTGGACCCCCAGGCACACTGAATCAGGGCGGGGCCTGGTGGTACACGGGGCGACCCTGCGGACCCAACTGGATCTCTGAGGGCCTTGAGGGCTTGTCAGTGGAGTGCTGATCATAGTGTGCCTGGGTCCCTGCCTATGTACCATCATTGAGGTTGGGTGCTTTTCCACCTAGTGCCATAGTAATTTGTGTGCACCCATGCATGTTGCAGCATAATTTGAAGCAGCTATGTCTTCCCAATGTGAGAGCCCAAGGGAATGAATAAAACCAAAAAGTACAGTTATTATCAGAGGGAAGACAACTGACTGGGTGGGAGAACAACGGAAATGAGGGTGGAGAAAATTGTTTCATTAATCATATGTGCCTTTATTTGTATAACTGAGTAACAAATGTGACGATAACATTATGTAATACAGCACCCATTGTTAATTCCCTACTATCTTCTCTATAATTTTGTATTTCCTTTATTTTTTTGTGTTATTCTGGTTTATGTCTGTTTGATTACTCACATGTCTCCATTCTTTTGTCTTTAAAATAAAAAAAAAAAGGAATTACACCAGGTTCTTCAGTGAATTTTAAAAGTGTTCTATTGCTTGTGATGAAAATAGAAAATGACTCAGAGTTTAAAGAGAAGGTCAATTTTAGGTACCCTCTCGCATTCCTAGAAGATAATAGATCTTGTCAGGAAGATTTTAGTGACTAAAGCAGAGACGCTATGGAGGGAAAAAAGAGATGAAGAAACGATGCAAATGGAAACCGAACAATGTAGTTTTATCCTTTACCTTTAAATTGCACAAGTCTTAGCTTTGCCAACTTTGGGGAGATCTGCTGACACAGACCTGGAAGTTATAAACTGGGTCTGGAGGCTGATGGTGAAAAGTTGGTCTTCTTACAAATATGGACATTCTCATGATGCTATGGCTCTGCTGCAGGTGCCAGCCAGCCATATGTGCTCACTGGTTTCTTTGGCGTTTTGCAAGACCTTGCAGGATTTCAGGATATGAGTGTTTTCTCTGACTTGCTCTGCATAAACCATCCCTTTATACACATTTTGCTGCTATTTAGTTCCTTGGGAAATATTTTTAAAAAAATTTTAATGAGAAATGAAACAAAATTTTATAAGAAAATAGCAATAGTTGATACATTGTGTATCATTATCTTTAAAGTAGTTACTCAGCCATGTGTAAGCAATGTATTGTCTCACTAGTGTAAGAACCTGAAAGAGTGAATAAAAAATAGAAGGTAAGACAGACATTGTGAAAGGAGAGGAACATGCTCAAAAGTAAAGAGCAACTGGGGTGAGGGAAAAGAGAAAAGAAAGAAGGGGAAATTATGTATGTATGTATGTATGTATATATAAGATAGCTAACATAGGGGTACTACTGACTTCTATTGCTTTATTGAAAGGAACAGTTAATGATTAATTATTTGATCAATCTTACATATTTCTATTTGTTTTCCTGAGAAACCACTTTGAAGATATCAATACATCATACAACAACCATTGATAATTTCCTACCAGTTTGTAACTCTGTATTGCTTGTATTGTTCTTATGCTATTTTGTAAATGGATGTCTGTTTGTTAATATGTTTTATTTTTAAAATAAATTTTAAAAAGTAGTTAGAGTATAAAGCATAAACAAAAAGATTCTTACAAAAAGAAACAGATAATTACATAAAATTTTCCTTCAATGATTTAATATAAACTAGTAGGTGTTGTCTTACTCTCTCCCATTGTTTTACCAGGTTAAGAAAACATTCCCTAGAGGACCATTGCACTATTGTTTTATTCCTGTGAAATAACTGGGTTATATATATTTAGTCACCTAATAGCACCTGTATGTTCAATCCATCACAACTTCAGGTAAAGAGATGCTTTCATCAAAAGATTATGTTTACTTTTCATTTCTCAAGGAAGAAAAACCCACCTGACATCCTAATGTGTATCTTTTTGTTTGTTTCAAATACCGGAAATGGGCATTGATTTCTGGGCCTTGAATAGTCTTTCTCTACAAAGTTAGATTATTATTCAGTGTTCCCATTTACAAATGTGATGGTACTTCAGTGAATCACATCAGAAATGCACAATTTTAGTCCAGCTCATGCACTTGAGAGAGTATTTCTGTGCACAACCTCACTGGGTCTTCATTTTTCCCCACATGCTGTCTTGATAGCTCAGCCATAAGAGGAAACATTCTGTTCAAGAAATACACACACAAGGGCAGGCAAAATAAGAAGCCAGATGGGAAGAAGCACCATGGAAACAGGCTTACACTGAAAGAGGAAGCACCTCAGATCCTGTTTGGGCTGGGCATGCTGATGTAGGACTTCAGTGAAGGAACTTCTGCTGCTTTTCATCCTCAGACATCCGATCAGAAAAGATGCAGAAACTACTACCAGAGAAGCTGAAGCTTCCATTGCTAGGTCAGGTGAAAGCACAGGGGCAAAGAGCAGAAAACAGGGATCACCTACCTCCATGCCCTGCAGCACATGTGCACTCACATGTGGGCAGAGAGGTGTGAGCTTTGGCATCAGACTTTTGGAAATCCAGACGCATTCACTGCTAGTTTCTAACAAGTCACAGGATCATTCAAAGCCTCTGTTTCCTTGTCTCTAGAATCAGCACAATGGTATATCTGCCTCATTGACTAGTTATGAGGGCCCAAGGAGACAGTTCAGGCAAAGCAGCACAGAGCCTGACACATAGTTGAAGAATAAGCAATCAAGGAACTCTTCCCTCTCAGCACATATTATAGGAACTATGCAGCAGGTTCCTAACTTACTGTGGATTAATTAGACACAGGGAAAGACAGTTGAGCACTGGTGTGAGAAAACAGAGAAGGGAACACACAGGACAGGAAAGGAAGGACCCCAAGGAAGGGAGAACACAGCTCCCAGTGGTCAAAGTAGCAGAAAGAGCCCCTGTATGAGGTCAGATCTAGCCCTAACGATGTGTCTTATCAAAACAGTTTGATCCCAGCATTCCAGGAATATTTCTGTGTTTTGTATTCTTGCCCATTTCATTAGGTCGCTTTTCTTTTTTATAAAAATTTCTGTGAAGTTTCTCTCATCTGTCTTATTTGTGCTCTCTCCTTTACCACCTTTCTTGCTCATCTTCCTGTTCGGTATCTCGACCGTGATTTATTTATCCTTCCCTGTTCACTCATTCACTCAAGACAGGATCTAGCTAAGTTGCTGAGTTGAGGAAGCTCAAACTCATGACCTTCCTGCCTCAGCTTCCCACAGTGCTGGGGTTCTAAGCATGAGCCTCCCCACCCAGTTATCCTTTCCTATATTTTCTTATTTCCTATCCTGCCGGTTACTTCTTTTTGTCCTGTGCAAGTCATAAGAAAGCTTTTTTTATTCTTCTCCAAAAAGCAATCAGCATTTAACAAACTTCCTTCCGATCTGTTTTTCAGATCCTTTATCTGTTGACCAGTAGTTTATTATTCCTCAGCAAATTTGTATTATGCATGCCAGTTGGAGATGCTGATTGAAAGCAGTTTGTCTGGGCATGTGTTACATGCAAGTGTTCAGAGTTTCTGTACTGCAAAACCTTTGTTAAAGAATATCATTGCAGTAACAACAGGTCTATCTAATATCTCACAGAGATAACTAATCAGCACAATGCATTGTCTATGATCCTATTTTTGACAGATAGTTCAGAAAAGTGTTTTAAAAAATTTAGTGCTGTGTAACAATTATCCAAATTACCCAAGCAAAATTTTTTTTCTCTTGCCTCTGTCTAACCAACAGAAAATGAAGATGAGTTTGGTTTCTTAGTCACTGGTAGTTTATTCTTTCTAAAGATCCCAGACTTTATCTTGAAGAAGAGCATAGACATTAATGAAAGTATGACTTATTCAAAGCAGTTCTCTGAGGGCGTGGGGCAGTCCCAGTTCCTGTGTGGGTCGGCCATGTTGACACAGAGTCCCCACTTTGACTGCCGAAGGTAACTCCTCTCTTCACTCACTTCATTCATAACACCATACCATAGTCATTCTCGGGGCCACAGGGGTTTCCTCCCGAAGTTCCAGTGCAGCAGAAGACGCCCCCACAACCAATATACTTCAGTCTGTTAGTCGCCCAGGGAATAGCCCCAGTTACCATTCCCGCTACTTTTGTTTGTTAGACACGGCTGGTCACTGTGATGGGTATTGTCAGAACCAATCCCCAGCTGACACACCATTCTGCCTCTGTACTTCTTATTTGCTTATTTCATATAAGCTCTAGTCCACCAAGAGACCAGGGCCTGACATTTTAAGGGACACTTGATTTCCTGTCAGTGCCTGTTCAATGTAAAATAAATCGGCCTCCAAATCCTGGGTGTTCTTTCAGTGTTTCTGCTTGCCTTTGCACCAACACATCAAAAATTCACACTACCAGGCACAGTGGCACAGCCCTGTAATCCCAGCTACTTGGAAGGCTGAGGCAATAGGATTAGAATTTCAAGTCCAGACATAGGTAGCTTAGTGACAGCAAATTAAATTCCAAATTTAAAATAATAATAATTTTAGAAAAGGGCTGGAAGGCCAGAGATACAGCTCAGTGGCACAAGCACCTGCTTGCCTGACATGTACAAGGTCCTGAGTTGGATTCCCAGTACAAAGAAAAAAAAAAAAACGGACGAGAAAAGGGCTGGAAATTCAAATTCAGCTCATTGTAAAGACTCTGGGTTTAATCCTCAGTACCACACATACACATGCACACACACACACACACACACACACACACACACACAGAAACTTGACCATTACATGACAGGTGATTTTAGGAGTACACGGAGGAAATTTTATAATAATTTGTAACAAAAGAGAAAAAGTCAGCAGCCGACAAATCCGAGTGCTCACGTCATCTCTCTCCCTGCCTTCCTATTGCTCAGGGTGTATCATTTGGTCTTTTCATTTCACCATGTTCATATGTGAAATAAGCTTGTTTGGGTAGCAGGTTACTGCGGCTGACCTTATAAACATGAGGAGTTTCACTGAATGGTTTCATTTTTGATATGAAATGCTTCTGAGGGCAATAATGACATTGAAGTGATTATAGTGATGACTTGTCTGCATGTATCTCTGTCAAGTATGTTAAACAGCAACTGCACAGACCCTAGAGCCAGAGAAGATGCATTGGCATTTATTTGCTTGAGTAAGAGAGTGAGGCAGTCTATACCTTAGACCGTTGCTACATTTGTTCTTTCTAACACAGGTTTAGTCCTGTGAAGCAGAGACAGATCACTATCCTTTGCTTTGCCTGATGAGCAGGGCTATATTCACCTGGGTTTTTCTAAACTTTCCTTTTAACAGAACTATACTCAGAAAGACAATTAGGATGTGTCCTATTCTTGACTCATAAAGGCCTGGAGTTAGATGGCCCCAAAATGCAAAGATGGTTCAAAAGCTATACGAGTCCCAGGTCCCAGAGCTGCCAGTGATCCAGAATAGTGGGATACCCAGCTCCTGTTGGTGTACCTGAGTACTATTTTCCTTCACATCTTTTAACTCTTTTTAAAAGGGCAAGATAATAAAAAAGAGGAGTTATCTTCATATTTCTCTATCTTAATGACATGTATCCATTAGTTTAAATAGTCTGTGTGCAACATTATCCAGAAGCCAGGACATTAAGTCCTCTCCAGAGATGCGGTATCAGATATTAGGATGGCTGTGGAATATACCACTTGTCCTTCATTGTCAGGGCTGAGAAGGCTGAGGGAGTGAATTCATGTGTGAGGACCCCAGAGAAGCACACAGAGGCAGGGTCAGCAACACAGCAGTCACAGGCAGCCAAGCAGAGCAAGACTACAAGGGCCATGTGCATCTTTACTGTATAATTCTTATAGAGGTTGTTATCTCATATTTACATTCTTATGTGCTAGCCTCATTGGCACATGCAGAGTTGTCCACTGTTAAATTATGGTGACAGAATTGTATCCTGCTGTGCCCTTGTGCTAGACAGTAAGGTCATGTCCTTAGGTGTCCTTAGGCCCCTCTGAGCTTTGAAGCAGTCTGAGCTATTCTCCACATTTATTTATAATACTTCATTTCCCCCCTGAAGGATTGATACATTCTGTTTACAGAATGCTGAGAAAGATGGTGATGAAGGGGACATATCCTAAGCTCTTTTGAGCCACTAACTCTTAATTATGTCTCACTTTAACTGATCATTTTAATAAGCTTGATTATATAAGCAGCTTTTAAGACTTATGCAAGGCCGGGGATATAGCTAAGTGAAGTAAGTGCCTACCAGGCAAGTGCAAGGTCCTGAGTTCAATCCCTGGTACTGGAAAATAAAAAAGACTATGCATGATTCTGAAACCCAAAAGTAGCAAGGAAACCATTTGGCTTTTCCATTATCATGCCTCTCCTTACTTCAAAATAAAGGTTCCTTGCTTGGGCTTTAGAGGAAACATCAAAAAAGCAGTACCTGTGTGACATCCCTCTGGCAGCACCTTCACCTGCTCCAGAAACAGCCTCCACACAGTGCTTTTTGCTCCAATCTCTCTAAGGCTGCACTTTAATCAATGCTTAGTACTTTGCTAAGGTCAGTCCATCACTAAGAAATCTCCAATGGCTTCTGTTTTCCAGCCACACCACGCGTAAGATCTTCAGCTTTTACTTTGTCCCATGACCTGGATTCCCAGTACTCCAGTCCCTATCATGTTGCTTTGAGTTTGCTATTTACTTTACCACATTCCCATAGACTTGAACCACCACATGGTACCTGCATGACTATCCCACTGGGCAGCTTGTGCCATGAGTGGTACAAATGGATCTCATCACTTTTAGCCAATAAAATTAATGACAAGGCACCCAATGGAACAGTAGTGGATTTACCACCAGTGGGTCCATCTGCCAGGCTAGACACACCAATTACAACTCCATTTTGAACACGTTAAGGGCGCTCTAGTTTGGGTCGCAGATGTCCTCCTAAGGCCCTACTGTTAAAGTCTTGTTTCCCAGTCTTGGTATTAATGAGAGATGGTAGAAAGTTTATTTGGTGGGACCACATGGGGAGTAGCTTGGGCCCTTGAGCATGTACTCTTGAAGAGGACTGCAGGAACTCAGTCTTTCTCTTCCCCCCTTTGCCTTCATGATGATGTGCTGCCTTCTCACAAAACCAGAAGTCAGGGGCCAGTCAGCCATGGCTTGAAACTTTCAAAACTAAAATAACCTTTTCTTTTTATAAGTTGATTACTCTAGTTATTTGCGATAGTGATGGAAATCTGACTTACACATGGGGTCGCCTCTTCCTTTGCAGTATTTACTTTCCCTTCTCTGTCTTCACTGTGTTACTCCCTTGGTGCCTGTCTATTCTCTGAAGCCAAGATCATATTTTACCTCCTTTAGGAATCTTGCTTTGACTCTTCTAACAAATCTAGATTCCCTGGCCCGCCAGAACTAGATGGCATTTAGGCTCCATAATCTACCTGATATGTTACCAGGAGCTGGCCAGTCTCCTATTATTCTGGGTAAGTGTTCGACAGAAGGTAATAGACAAAAGTAATATGGTATACAGGAGTGCAGGATAGGCAGAGCTCTTGTGACTAAGACCCCAACTTTCCAAATTGCCACTGTTTATTGGGTATATCATATCAGCAGGTGTGGAGGTAAAAGGACAGGAAAGTGAGCAAGGCCTTGGCCTTGTGAAAATGGAACAAAGACATTCCAACCAGCAAATCTTCGCTTAATGAGAGAACTGTTTCATCTCTAAGGCTGGTACTTACAGCCCTTGGAAATTTAAGGGAGAGTTAATGTCCTCAGTTGCAGTGTATCTTGCCTCCAGAGATGTCACAGTGTCACAGGCCACTACAGGTCTCTACTATGACCATTGGGATGGAGAGTTCTGTTTCTGCATGACAGCCACTGGCTTATCAGCTGAGTCACCTAGACGTGGGGCAGACTCATAAGTTAGTACAGAAAACCAATTGATTAATTCTAAGGCCTACTCAGCACACCTCAATGTGGTCTCTGTCAATACATCTTTTAGATATAGATGCTCCTTGATATATGATGAGGTTACATTCTGATAAAGTGATTGTAAAATGAAAATCTCACAAGTAAAGAATGCATTGGCTACACTAACCTCCAGAACATCATGGCTTAGCCATGTAGCACAGTGCGTAGTTATCTGTTGTTTGTGCTCTTGACCTCATGGCTGACTAAGAGCTGTGACTCACAGCAACTGCCTAGCAACATAAGAGTGTCATACCATGTATTACTACCCAGGAAAAGCTCAAAATTCAAAATTAGAAGTTCAGTTTCTACTGAATACCTATCATTTCCATACCATCGAAAGTAAAAAAAAAAAAAAGAAAATCCTGAGTCGAACCATCTTACTTCAGGAACTATCCGTATATTTTGTCCTCTACATACGTCAGGATCTGACAGAAAAAAAAAAAAAAGGCTCAGTCAGAATTTCACTAAAGGATAATGTACAACAGAATGGAGAGGGTCAGGGAAACTGATGAGAGAAAATGAATCGTCCTGGAGTTAGCAACAGCGAGAAGCCCTTCCTACTTCTGGCCTTCAATAGGCAAAGGGACTGAATGGCTTCTAGAACGCTGAGGGAACCCAAAGCTGCAGGCCGGGGCTGCTGGAAAGGAGCTTAGGCTTCAGTTAAGAGGACGGACAGCGTTAGGGCTGTAGCCGTCTAGCTACAGTGAGAGAGTGCTCGCCTGGCGTATGGAAGGGCCTGGGGTCCATCCTCAGCACTGAAAAAAGCCTGCAGGGTAGTAGTGGGGGTGGTGGAGACACAGCCCGCCTGCAGCAAAGTGGAGTGGAAGGAGCCATGGAGACAAACAGTCTGGCTTCAGTGTCCTCATGCCCTTTGGTCTCTTGCTAACACCTTCCATTGGCCAAATTCCCTTGGGCAAGGGAGCCCGCTGTGGCCTGTGAAGCCTCCTGTGGCAGATACTAGGGCGGAAAAGCAGAGCAGACCCGAAGGGTGAGCGGGGCATACGTACCACACAGCTGCACTGTTGACATGTTTGCAGGGCTCTGACTTTCTCCCAAGCTGGACTGCAAGCTCCCTGAGAACAGAGACCACGACTTGCCCTTGGATTTCACCTTCCATAGGGCTTAATTCAATAATGTGATCCTGAAAGAGTTTAAAAATATTTATATATTGAAAATTGTAAAAACCAAAAAAAAGTAAAAATAAATTAGTCTATTGTAATCTCTCTCACCCTGTGTTTGATATTTCTCCTGGCATCTAACCCTCAAGTTCCCAATTTGTTCAAAGTAAAATCCAAATTCCTTCACCTGGCCTGGTACCTGGCTGTCTCTCTGACCTCATCTCTCCCGTCTGATCACTGCACTGCCTCAGCTCATGACCCTCTTTGGCTGTGCCTCAGCTGTGTCTGACCTCAGAGCCTTCGCATCTGCTGTGCCCTCTGCCTGTAGATTTCCCCATGCTCCTAACTTCTTTCAAGTCTATTGAAATGTTGCCTCATCAGAGAGGCTGTCACACGTGACCCTAAGGAAAACAGTACCATCTCCCTCTCCTCTTTCCTGACCTCATCTTCCGTCTGGTACTTCATGCCACCTGACATGTGATATATTATAGTTTGTTCATTTTATTCCCTTTGCACTAGACTATAAGATCTATAGGGCAGGGACTTCATCCACTTTGCTCCAAACACCTAGATTTAGTGCCTGACACATAGTAGGAGCGAGATAATTCACACAGAAAAAGCCATCAGTCAAGTTCCATTGTTAATGAGCAGCCCTGAGAATCTGAATGTAGATGTTTGCCTTTAGTCTATCCTTAGCTAAAATAAACTCAGTTCCATTCAGTAAGTTTTTATTTAGTCTGTGCTAAGCCAAAGCAGCAAATGTCTGCTGCCGCTCACAGCATTCGTGGAATAGACATCTCGCTCCCACTTACTCCTTCCTAGCTGCCAGACAGGCTTACTTTTAAGGTAATGGGATTGAAGACCCCATCATACCAGACACTGGTGTGATGCCCAGAATCACTGGGCCTCCCTGCACTCCTCTGTGGCTTGTAGAACTGCATTAATATTTATTTTGTAGCAAACTCCCAAGTAGTTTCCTCTGATTTTCTATTTCCGCTTTTACACGTTCATCCCTCACCAGGTGCCGTGTCTGGTACAGGTCCCGGTGCCCTAGAATTGACCTGTTTCTGGCTGGCTGCTCCCCTTCTGGTTTTGTCTCCTGGAGGGCGACTCTACTAGCGGCTATTCTATAAATTGTCACAGTGCAGGCAGTCACAAAGGGCTGGTTTGGGAACCAGCTGCTGGGGCCCCTACTTGGTCATGGCAACCCTAGCCCTGAAGTTCTTGGACACGTGGCACATCACTCCGCTGACATTTGTACTGGTATCATCAAAAGTGGAACTTGAGCTGAGGTCCTGTGGGGCTGGGCCTATGAACGCTGTATTAAGGCACTCCTGCCTCCAGGATAGCACATTCTCCTTTTACTGCATTGCAAATCAGCTTTGGATCATGGTCACAAAATACCCGAGGTAACTAATAAGGAGAAAGGATTTCAGGGTCACGGCTTCAGTCCGTGGTCAGTTATCCTGTTACTACTGGGCCTGTGGTCAGAGAGCACCCTGCAGCAGGGAGTGTGCGCAGAGCTAATCCCTTGTCTTACGGCTGCTGCAGGAAGCAAGGAAAGAGGAACAGGAAGGGCCTGGGGTCTCTATTCCCCATAAGTCTATCCCAGAGGCCCAGTTTATTTCCTCCAGAGTCCACCTCTAAGAATCTTCCAACAGTACCAGCAGATGGAGAACCGAGCTTTCAACACACAGGCCTTTGGGGGACATTCAGATCGAAAATGTAGCACATACTTTCTGGATTTAAATACTAACTCTGCTGTTAGAATAAGGTTGGAGGAAAAAGGATTAGAGGAAGGAATACTTGAATAATTTCCCAACATTTCGAAATACCTAGCTTGCTTTAGGAGCCAAAGGGATCCTGTCCCCCCCAGGACTGAGAAAATTGGCTCCGTAAGCACCCTGACCAAAATATTACTAATCTAGCTGGACAGTTCAGATCACCGACTTTGCAGTGGTAAAAAAAATCTCTTCTTGACCTCCACACTAGCAGTGACCACAGACCTGCTTTCCAGAGAGACACTGGTATGACGCCATTCAGGTATGACATCCGTCCCTCCTAGATCTCAGGCATTTCCACGAATGGACACGAGGCCAGAAGGGCTTCATGTTCTTCTCTAGAGGGTTCTGGGCCTGGGTGATAGAGACATGGAGATGGACCCTCTGGGGCTGGGGTTATAGCTCAGTGGAATAAGCGCCTGCCTAGCAGGCGCAGGGTCCTGAGTTCAATCCCCAGTACTGCCAAAAAAAAAAAAAAAAGAGAGATGGACCCTCTCATCGGTTGACAGTTTTCACCTAAGAGGAGTTGGAGCCATCTTGACCACAATCGACATTTACTACAAAAGCCCCTGTGGCTTTTCTTTTTTTCCTCACTTGCATAGGAGGTAACATTTAGGATAATTTATAACTTGACTCTCTTTAGGATCTGTGTAGAAAAATCAAAGCTGTTTTCTTCCTTTCCTATATCACAACAGTCAACACAGATGATTTCTGTGATATTAAAAAACAAGAACTATAGGGATTTCTCCCCACCAGCAAGCAGCTAATCATTTCTGCAGTGGACACCCGTCGGATGCCCTTTGGTTCCATTACATTCCGACATTATCTACTGGAGAGAGCAGCAGCTCCTGCAGACTGCGCAAGCCTTAGGTGGTTTTGCCCACGCTTGTGATCAGCAACCTGTAGATCAGGGTTCCCTCCTTGGGTTCAAATAACCTATTTCAGCAGCTCGCAGAATTCATGGAGAGATCACATTTACCAGTTTTTACAAAGGGTATCACAGAGAATAGAGATGAGGAGATGCGTAGGGTGGCATGTGGACGAAGGGGTGTGGTCCCTCCATTAGCTCTCTGGGCTCACCACTCTGTCGCATCTTCCCTGTGCTCGGTCGTCCAGAGGCTTTCCGCCCGTGGCCTTTGTGGGTTTTTGTGGAAACTGCATTACACAGGCAGAACTGATGAAATCACTGGCCATTGGTGATCAGGTTAAATGGCAGCCTCTTTCCCCTGTCTGGTGGCTGGGGCATGGGGCTGAAAGTCCCACCCCTTTGTCCCTGTCTAGGTCTTTCTGGGGGAGAACCTCTACCTTGAAGCTGCCTAGGAGTCCGACATCTGAGGAGCTTCCCCGTCTAGGTAGACCAGGTATATATCCCACATAATCACAATGTCCTACCCCTGTGAGGAGGGGCAGTAGCACCACGCCCTTTCCACTCTGAATTGCTCGGGCCGTGGGGCTGGGAACGTAGGATGCTTCCTTATTATCGCGGGCCTCTGCAGGTGTGCTTCTGCCTATGATGGCACTGCGCGGCTTCGTCTGGCGGTGAGCTCTCCAGCTGCGGTAAGACAGCCGCTGACGCGCAGCGCCTCTGAGGCCAGTAGCGCGCAGCATCGCTCCTTACGCCCTCCCGCGTGCCGCTGCCCCTCCCCTGCCCGCCTTGCTTGCCATCCCAGCATGTCTTTCATCGTCTTGTCTCCCCTTCCAGACTGCGGCTTCTTAGGAGCAATGACCAGAGCTGGGGATTATTTATTTAACCGTGCAGCCCTGTGACTTAGTCTTTTTACACTGCTGTGACAAAATACCATAAAACTGGTAATTTATAAGAACAGAAGTTTATTTCTAGGATTCTGGAGAAGTCTATGATCAAGGTGCTGGCAGATTTGCTGTCTTGTGAGGGCCCACTTCCTAATTCATAGATGGTGCCTGCATGCCGTTAGCTCTGCGATCCGTCTTTTTAATGAAGGCACTAATCCCATTCGAGAGGGCCCTGTCCTCATGACCAAAGCACCTTTGAAATAACCACTTCCTGATACCATCGCCTTGGGGGCTAGGATTTCAACATATGAATTTTGGAAGTAGATTCCCCAAGTAGATTCAGACCACAGAATGGTACTACTAGTAGTGTAAAATATGTTAGGTACTTCCTGCATGTAACTTTTATGAATAGAAGAGTGAGGCCCTAATAGATTGCTAGACCGAATCCTAGCCCACTACTGCTGACGACTCATTATATCTCTGGGGTCTAGCACATTGTAAATCCTGTGCAAATGTTTCTGGGATAAGGGAGTTACAGGAGTGAGTGTGGTTTGGAGCCATCAATTTTCTTCCTCATTTCTAATCTCTGTGATTAGTACTTTTCCCAGTAGAAACTTAGCTTCTCTCCACAAGGCTTATTTCTGAGTTTCCCTAATTTCTGCCTACTTGTTCAGTGTTATAAACAGTACAGACCAAACAGAAAATTTACAATGCTCAGGAACCAAAGTGCAGATTTGCTCACTGAATGGAGCCCTCAAAGTGGTTACTGCTTAAATCAGGGTACAAGCTATAAAGATCAAACTTGATATCTGTGACAGCGTTTTATAAAGAGATAAACATGGGCTGGGGATGTAGCTCAGTGGCATAAGCACCTGCCTGGCAAGTGCAAGGTCCTGAGTTTGATCCCTGGTACTGCAAACAACAACAAAAACAAACAAACAAAAAAAAAATAAAGAGATAAACGCACAGTATAATTGTGGAGTACAAAGGATACGGATACACTGTAGTAATACAGTTTGAGGAAAATAACTGCCGGAATGTACTCAGTTCAGTCTGCCCAAATGCTCCAGGGGAGCGTCTCTCTATCAGATGTTATTCTGGCTGAGGTTACTGGTATTTAGCAGAATGAGAAAAATCCGAGTAATGTTTAATACTAATTTGGAAGTCAATAAAAATTGGTGTAATTGAAAGGTGCATGATAATCAAAGTAGCTAACAATTAGTTTAACTGCAATTTTCCTTAGGCTCAGCTTCATATGTCCATATATAATTGAAATTATACCAGTCATTCATAAAATAATATACTAAGAAAAGTTCCCTTAATATGACTTTTTTTTCTTTTGGTAAAGTTAATGATTCTTGGTTAAAAAAAAAAAGGCGTGTGCTCTTTTTCCTGATTCAATGTATATATTAATGTTAATGTGGATATCAAACTGACTTTCTGTAGTTAGTATTTTTCTTATTTATGAAAAAGCAATGGCATATTTACCTTCTATTCAAGTGTTGTACAGTAAGGTAAGTGAAAACAGGAATCTGTTTACATGACCATGCTTTCCTTCAAAGGTTTGCCTTTCAAGTAGTATTGAGCACTCATTTAAAAAGTAAAAAATGGCCTAGAGGTAACAGTTTTGAAAGAGGGAAGAAGGAGAAACAGAGTGAGAAAGTGCCAGATGGTGTAATGGAAGCATGGAGGGAAATTAGACTGGCCATCAGGAAACAATTCTAGTATTATAATCTCTGCTACTTAGTAACCCTGTTCTTGTAGTGAATGCTGAACACTAAATATTTTGTTTCCTCAAATAGATATAAATGCAATAGCAACCAGTGAGAAGCATAGAAAAAATGTTTCTTGCCAGGGCCAGTTCAAGTTACAATTCTTTTAAAGAAAAAAAATTATTTTGCTTTCTTGGGACAGGGTCTCACTGTGGAGTTCAGGCCATCCTTGAACTCAGTTTGTAGCCCAGGTTGGCCTGGACCTCTCAGTGATCCTCCTGCCTCAGCCTCCTGAGTGCTGGGATTACAGGCCTGTGCCACCATGCCTAGCCTTGAGGAAAAATTTTGAATCAGTTATTTTATTGTGGCTCCACTTTCCTAGGAGGAGGCCCCAAGGCAATTTTTTTTGGGACAGGTATTACTGGCCAAGATTCTATTCTTTGCTACCAGTTCCCTGTGCCAAAGTGCATACCCTTAATTCCTCAGCAGGAGGCCTGTAAACCCTGAGAGTGTCCCACTGTACCTTGAAACAGTTTCTGGCTTTTGTATAAAGCAAAGCGTGATGCCTGAGCGAGGTTGCTATGACAATTTGCAAACAGTAGAGGTGAGGGAATTCTGCAAGAGGTAAGTCTCTTCCCACTGGAGTTTGCACTAGCTTGGGCCTGCACGTTTGGACCAGCTGGGAACCTGCAGACCCACCAGCAAGGCAAAGAATAACAGACCCATGTCGCTAAGATAACTTCACAAACCAGCCTGGGACATCTTCCCACCCTGCCGTAGGGATTCGCCTGGCTTCTCCTCCTCCCTAACTGTTGAAGTGACAAAACCTGTGGTGTTTGGACAAAGGCCCGCAGTGTGCCCCGCAGGACAGGAGCAGGTGTGCGATGTGCAAGCAGTTTTTCGTCTCCCTGGCAGATTGCACATGGCAGATTTCTACCGGCAGAGAGGCGCTGTGCACGTGTCTCGGAAGGGAAGGGAAAAGGGACTCATCCCTGAGGACGAGAGGAATTCGAGGTGTCGCTCCTCGCCCAGACCCCCGAAAAGAGGGTGTGTCTCCGCCGGCGTTGCACGGGCGGCTGCGGAGTTGCGAGGAAATGCGAAACGTCTCTGCTGTTTATTTTTGCCTAGCAACCCGCGGCCAACTACTTCCCTAGCCGGGCCCGGCGCGCCCCCGCCTCCCCGGTCTTCGTCCCCCGGCGTCCGCACACCCGGGTGGGCGGTGGGTGTAGCTGGAGGTGGCGGGCAGGTGGCGGTGGCGGTGGAGGCGGGGCCCCTCCTGCGCGCAGTCCGGTCCCTGGCCCGCGGGGCCCCCGCGCGGGCCGGCCTCTGGAAGTCCCCGTCAACAAGTTACCTCCAGGACACACCGGGCGGGGTCGCCGGCCACCGGTGCCGGGAGGGCGGGCGGTACGCGGCGAGCCCCCGCCGAGGCCGAAGCCGCGTGCTCCGGGGCGCGCCTCGGGGGGAGGGGTCCCCGCAGCTCTTCCGGCCGCGGGGAAGCGGTGTAGGTCGGGCTGGAGCGCGAAAGAGGCACGTTCAGGGGCCGGAGAGGCCGTAGGGGACAAGGTCGTGGGGGAAGCCGCGGGGAAGGGGCAGAGGAGCGCGGGCGGGGGGAAGCACAGGGCAGCAGAGGCTGAGGGGTTCCGGGACTAGGAGGGGCGGATCTGCGCAGGACCGGGCGGGGAGGGACTCCCGTGGGTG
>PVLD010017784.1:15217-40962 GCA_004027595.1 Dinomys branickii | reverse complement strand
AAAAAAAAAAAAAAAGGAAGGTAAAAGGATAAAGTATAGTTGTTTTATTTGGCCACAAAATCCCACCCTCACCCCATCCGTCTTCTGGCTAAAATTTGGATCAAAGAATCACTGGATGTGCTAACTGTTGACTGAACTTTTTAATGATAAAACACCAAAGTCTCAGGAGGAGATAAGTATGCCCTGTGCTGGTGACAGGAACTAGCTATTCTCTGTACCCTAAAACTTCAAGGACTTGACAAGGAAAAAGAACTTCCAGTTGCCTCCTCCATACCAGATCCTCTGGAATCCCTATCCCAGTCTATCAGCTCCAACTCCATGGGTTGGTGGCTCTACCTCAACTAGAGCTGGCATCAGTCAAGGAAAGCCTGACTTCTGGTGTGGTGGCCACAGCTGCAAGGGCACCTCCCCCGGAGTTGGAATTGGCCAGGGAAAGCCCAACCCTTGGTGTGGTGGCCAAATCCATATGGGGAAGGAGGACTGCCCTTATACTAGGTTGAGGAGAGAATTAGAAAAGCTCCAGGAAGATGTTCAAAATTTTCCATTTCCTAAAAGATCACAGAAGGGACTGGAGAGAATCCCATCCTCTCCTTTATGGGAGAGTGCCTTAGGAGGAGGGCAGATAGGGTTAGGAAATACCCCTTTAACAAGCTGTGAAATTTTAGAAGGGAACTTCAAAAGAGAATCCCTGTGGGGAGTTGGAACATCTTGACCAGTTGCTTAGAGAACATGTTTATACCTGGTGAGAGTTAATGTCTCGCTTGGGAATCTTGTTCTCCGGGGAGGAAAGAAGGACGATTCATCAGGAGGCAGAGGCTGTCTTGGAATGAGCACTCTCTGCAACAGAGGGTGAGTGCAGCAGATTCCAAGTTTTCCGGTGAGGACCCTGAACAGGACCGTACCGTTGGCAAACAGCATACACACGACAGAATTAAGAGAATCCAAAGTCTAGAGAATTAAGGGTTCAGTTCCCTGAGCGCAGACCGTTGCTCACCCTGTCGATGGCGATAGCGATAGGGAGAAGCGCTAGCCAAATTTCCGGAAAGACTCAAATCTCGGATGAGAGAGTATAGTGAATTAGACCCAGCATATCTCTTAGGCTGAGTTATTAATGCTACATTTCGCTACCAACAGTGGGCCAGATGTTTTCAAAAATGTTACCAAAGGTAGAGGAGTGGAAAGGAAAGTCGCTAGAGGCGCTACTCAGAGAGGCCAAAAGGTATGTGTGAGAAGGGAGGGTCAGAGAGGAAAGCAAAGGGCTGAGGTTATGCTTTTCACATTCACGGGCTGCAAGAGGGTGAAAGTGCAAGCGGCGTGGAGGAAGATCCTGAGCAGACTGGAGAAAGAGGAAGAGGGAGGACAAATGTTTTAAATTCGGAAAAACAGAACATTATAGGAAAGAGGATCCAGAATGGGGAAAAGAGAGGAAAGTGACCCCCAGATATGTGAAGGGGATGACTAGGGAAGTCAGTGGCTCTTTCTTGCTCCTCTGGATCCTGCCTGGAGCCCTTGATTAATTTAGAGGTGGGATCAGAGAAAGAACTTAGGTTTTTTCTTTACTGATTCAAGAGCATCCCATTTCTCTCTTTGTTACCTGCCTGGAGAATTCTCTTTCTGCGGACAAAGTTCAGTTTCTGGGGTAAAAGGAGAGAAATTCTCAGCCAAACTTTTACAAGAAACCAAGGGCAGTTTCCAGGGACGAGAGGCCCAAATACAATTTCTCTTGGCTCTGGAGGCTGCAGGAGGGAGCTGATGGCTGAGATGGGACTGGACCTACAAGTCATGAAAAATTCTTTAGTGTAAGGCTGACTCTCCTGATTCCTGCAGGGGAAGGGAATTCAGTCCTCCATATGGGGCTCCATAGGGATGCTTAAAGTAACATCAATTAAAATCCAGTAAAAACCCCTGGAGAAAACAATAGGAGGAAACAATACTGTATCACTTTTGAGGGAAGAATGAGGTTTAGACCAGTAATTGAGGGCTAAACCGAGATAGTCTTCTGGAACCCTGCACATCCCCCTACAACACCCCCATCCTTCCCATAAGCAAGGTGGACTGTTCCTAGTGAATGGAGATTTGCAGTCAATAAATCATATTGTCAAAACCAAACATCCAGGAGTCCCAAATCCTTACACCCTTTTGAGCAAGATTCCATTAGACCATCAGAGTGTGCTAGACTCCAGGTTGCCTCTTAGGCATGCCTGCCCTCCTCCTCCAGTTTGGACTTGCTCACCTGTGAGTAGAAACACTCCATAAGAGGCAGAAGACAATACAGATGAATGGTTCTTTCCCAGGGATTTACTGATTATCTCATGCTTTGATCAGATTTTAGAACAAGTGTTAGAAAACTGTACATCTGCCCCTGGGGTTTTCCTTCTATAGTATGTAGGTAGCTTACTATTCTCAGTGATCAAAGAAACTCAAAATGGCTACTGTCTCCCTCCTCAATTTCCTGCCAGAGCAAGGCCTCAGAATTTCAAAGAAAAAGACAAAATTTGTTGAAAAGCAAGTGAAGTAAGGGGGCGAAGAGCTTTAGTACAGAAGAGATAGAGGAGACCGTGGGTTTAGTACTGCCAGCAGCCAAACATGAGCTCAGGAAGCTTGGAGGCCCAGCTGGACACTGTCACCTTTGGACTGACTCATACTCTAAAATCTAAAATTCTGTACTCCAAGCTTATGCAGGAAAGCCCTGGTCCCTTCCTGTGGACCCCTGAGTGGGTACAACAATTTAAGACCCTAATGGGGCCACTGACGATGCTCCTATTTGAGCTCTGCCAGCCTTTGAAAAATACTTTCATCTTTTTGCAAGTGTGGACAGAGGAATGGCTTTGGGGGTTCTCACACAGGAACACGGAGGAAGCTTCCAGCCAGCGGCCTTTCTTTCCTGCCTCCAGGACCCTGTCACCAGAGGATGGATGAAGTATAACCAGTTGGTAGCCACTACCACCCTCTTAGCTCAAGAAAGTGTGAAGCTCATCTTTGGAGAAAAGTTAATGGTGAGTACATCACATCAAGTGAGAACCGTTCTAAATGAAAAGGTAGGAAGATGTCTCTCTGACTCCCAGATCTTAAAGCACGCAGCGACGACTAGAAAGACATGATTGGACTTTGACCACTGATGAGGCATTAAACCATGTGTTACTCACCCAAAGCTCTCAGCACAGAGTGATCATGGCTGCCCCTTTTTAATAGATTGCCAAACTAAGACCTGACCTGGTGTTCGGGAGGCTCCCTTTCCCTCAGGTAGTCATCCATTTATAGATGGGTCTTCCCAGGCTATCCCAGGAAAATGGTGCAATGGTTATTCAATTATTGATGGAGAAGCCCAGTCAAAAGTTGAATCAGGAAGACTTCCAAACATGTGGTCAGCACAGATCTATGAGTTCCTTACTCTAAATCAGGTTCTCAAGCTCATTAGGGGAAGGGAAGGGAAAGGAAAGGAAGGGAAGGGGAGGGGAGGGGAGTGGAGGGGAGGGAAAGGCAATCTATACGGACTCCAAGTATGTCCTTGGGGTGGTTCATACCTTTGCAAAAGTCTGAATAGAAAGGGGGCTTATCAGTGGTAAAGGGTAGGAGTTAGCTTGTGGAGAATTAGTCACATAAATACTTGAGATTCTCCAATTCCCTGAGGAAATAGCAGTGGTCCATATACCAGAACATCAAAGGGGAGTCTTTTCTGTGGCTTAAGGAAATTCCCTGGTAGAGGAAGAAGCCAAGAGAGCAGCACTAGAACCAGAAGCCCCCGTCTTCCGTCTTCCTCCCTCTCTTCCCAAATTGACTGTACCACCCTCATTCTCTGAGAAAGAAAAGCTGCAGCTAGAACAATTAGGGGCACAACCTGATGCCTAGGGAAAGTGAGCTCTTCTAGAAAGAAGAGAAATGTTGTCCAAACTGCTTAAGAGTAAGATCTTAGCTCTTCTACAGCAAGGAAGCCACTGGGATCCTCAGACTATGTGTGACAGTTTTAAAGATTATGGATACGTAGCTATTTACACAGTGGCTAAACAGATAATGGAAGGTTGTTAAACATGCAGAAAACTTAATAAACGGACTCTAAGGCAATCAGTGGCTGGCAGGAGAAATATGAGATTGAGGCCATTCTAAAGTGTTCAGATTATACAGAAATGCCCAAAGTAGGTTGGCTTAAGTATTTATTAGGCATAATTGTCCATCTTACACATTAAGTAGAAGCCACTTTTTTTTTTTTTTTTTTTTTGCAGTACTGGGGATTGAACTCAGGACCCTGCACTTGCTAGGCAGGTGCTTATTCCACTGAGCTATATCCCCAGCCGGAAGCCACTTCTATGCCTAATGCAACTGTAGGTAATGTAATAAAAATTCTGTTAGAACAGATAGTTACAAGATTTGGAGTAGTTAAAAACATAGATTCAGATAATAGGAGGCTTTTTATTTTTTATTTTTATTTATTTATTTTTTCCGGTAATGGGGATCAAACTCAGGGCCTCATGCTTGCCAGGCAGTCACTTATCCCACTGAGCTATACCCCCACCCAGTAGGAGGCACTTTATGACTCAAGTAATTAAGGGACTCTCCACGAGGCCAGACATAAACCAGGAATACCATGCCCCTCAGCACCCACCTTCCTCTTGTTGAATAGAGAGGATGAATCAAACTCTTCAAACACACTTGATTAAACTGATAGTGGAAACTTAGTCAGCATGAGCTAAGTGCCATCCCAGTGCTTTGTTTAGGATTAGAATGTCTCCCAGAAAAGACATCGGGTCATCTCCATATGGTCTGCTTTGTGGGCTTCCTTTCCTCAGCAGGCCTTGAGACCCAGCCATGTTTCAAACCAAAGATCTTTTTTTTTTTTAAAGAAATTCTGTATTTGATCTGTCTTCTACTCTATTTCCCCAGACAAAGGGGACTGCTAGCCCTGGTGACTACGTGTCAATCAAGTCATGGAATGAGGAAAACCTCAGACCAGCCTGGGAGGGGCAATCCTCACCCTCCTGACACCCAAGACTGCAGTCTGAACTGCAGAGGGTGGGTGGACTCACCACACCTGGGTGCAGGAGGTCCCTTCTGGCAAAGAAACAGCGATGGCGGTTCACCCCAGAGTCACTGGTACTGGCTACACTTAGAACAGGCCTGCTATTCCTTTTGTCTCTCCTTCCCCTCTCCCTGTCCTGTCCACGTGTACTTCGCCAGCAGTGTCTCCCAGGCGCCAGCACGTCTCACTATTAACGCTGCTGCCTGCCTGGTGATAAAAGATGAACTCCAACTAATTAGGTTCCCCTCCCCTGATCCAGACTGCCAACGCCTACAGCATAACCCTCCCGCACTGCCAATCAGCCTCACGTCCACAGGAGCGAGCTGACCTCCAGCCCTCAGTGCTCAGAAAACACGTGTTGGGAGTAGATATTTCTGATCAGGTTGCCTCGCACTACCACAGGCTCCTATCTCTAATTCCACTCTGAACCCTTCCTTCCTCTAGCCCCACCCTTCAAGGCCTAATCAAGCCAAAATAGCTCTACTATAGTGAGGACAGCAGAGATAAAGAACCTACGTCAAGGTATCAAGAGAGATAAGATAGCAGTAGGCAAACACCTGGTTGGAATGAATGAAGTATTCTGTGTGTGCTCTTGATAAGAGCAACAGTTACGCGGGCACCTCAGGGAGACTGGGAGGCACGCATGGCCTTCTTTCCATTCCAGTGGTCCTCAGTTCCACAGGGTCTCCAGTGCTCGACGGTTCTCTTCCTGTATGGTAAGATTTGAGGCAGTGGGTCCTGCCTGACATTGTCACTACTATTTCCCAAAGTTCAGGGTCCTGCAGGTGAGCTGCTGAGGACCGCATGACCACCAGAAAAAAGAAACCAATTGCTCCTTGTGCTTGAATAGCAGGAGACTGGAGAGATATTTGGTAAATCTGGCAGGGTGCTGTGAAAGCCATTCTTTTAATACTATCCAAAAGAGGTCATCACGCGATGTTCCCTGGGGCAGACCTCCGGTTGTACCGTGGGGGCCTTTGTCAGGCTGTCTTCTGGATAAATAGAGTAGACCTCTACTTTGATGCAATTGGTCATCCCTTTCACCCTGGCATTCAGACCACAGGCACACTTTGAGACAACCCCAAAGCAAAAGGATCCTGCCTGTGCATGGATTCTATTAGTGTCCCAAGGGAAGATCCACATGAATTCAAAGCCTGAAAGTGGAGAGTGGCAGGATTTGAGTCCTTCCTCCTCTGGTGGTCCAGTATAAACGCTAATATCCACTTATTATGATCAACAAGGATTTATTAACTACACAAGAGATGTCACAAAAGGCATAGCTGAGCAATTAGGACCTACCAATCAGATGGCTTGGGAAAACAATCTGGAAGCAGACATGATATTGGCTGAACCAGGGTGGTGTTTGTGTAATGTTAGGGTCTAATGCTGTGCATTCCTCCCCAACAATAGCCTCGGTTGAGACTTTACTAAGGCCTTGCAGAGGTCAACCACCCTAGCTGGTGAATTGGCAGAAAACTCAGGTATTAGCTACCCAACCTCCATGACAAATGGTTTGATGGATGGAAAGGAGTAATGACATCTGTCATTGCCTTCCAATAATAGTATTTGGGGTTCCCATTGCTGTAGGTTGCTGTGCTATTCCCTGCACTAGGGGCTCATTCATAGAGCTTGCTCTTACCAAGCAATCTCCCCCACCTCATCCAGTCAATATGTTCCTGGTGGGGAAACATGACAGGGAGAGTGAGGTTTTGCTCACAAAGTTTAAAAAAATGAATTGTAAATGGGAGAATTCTTAAAGGGAGATTTAGTGGGAAAATGTGGCCTTATCTTTTCTATCAAAGGATATAAAATGGAACACCTCCATCAAATTTTACTTCACCCTAAGTGATCCTCCTTCATCCTCAGAACCAAAATTGCCAGGAACATCTCCGGCCTAAGACTTTCAGTTCCTCTACCCTAAAGCCGCTTAGCTACCCTGCCCAGCAACCCTTTCAGGCCCTACCTCTTTAGTCCACCTAAACTAGACAATTAGGATAGGTTGTGAACCTCTGAGCCAGCCAATGAGAAGGTCAGTGATTTCCCTCCCTCCAAAAGTTAGGACAGATAAAGCTATTGCTACAGCTCACTGTGCCTGTTATCTCACTGCTGGGCTGTGCTCACACCCTTCTGCGGAAGTAAACTTGCCTTTTCGAGGTTTCTTGGTGTCTGAGTGCTTTCTTTCTGCACCAACAAATTGAGTCTGGGGCTCACTGCCAACAGGTGTTAGCCACAATATCACTCATCTTCAAAGCACGTATCTATTAATATTGTGGAGCCTAGAATTCTTACACAGGAAACAATTGCAAGGGAAGAAAATATGATCAAGGGCTGGGGATATAGCTCAGTGGAATAAGCGCCTGCCTAGCAAGCGCATGGTCCTGAGTTCGATCCCCAGTACCGAAAAAAAAAAAAAAAAAGTATGATCAAGTTCTAGTATTGGTGTTTTGTATGTGGAACTAGAGACAGAAATCTGTAAATACACTTTCAAATATATCCAGGAGCTGATTACTTCTATTGGTCCAAACCTCAATTTATTTTTAACTTCAGCACATAGACTAATAAGATTTCAATTTATAATACTAAACAAATAGAATCAAAACAAAATATGCTTTCCATGCTATGAAGAACCTAGTAGATTAATTGGAATATATATCCTCAGAAACTGTGGTCAGGTAGGTTGATTTGATTCTAGATGAATTTTAAAAATGATGACTTTTATATAAGCTTACCAAAAGATTCTGAAACAGTTTTTGAATCATTTCTTTTATGAAATATTTTATGAAATAAAATATTTTATGAAATATTCCTCTAGACTAATAATGTGTTTCTTGCATCCTTGTTAAACATGGAATTTGTATATTTAGTCCTTAACCCAGTGTCTGCCATATAATTTTTCTCAGTAAATACTATTGAATAGATTAGTGAATAAATAAATTTATGTCTCACTTTTAAAATGCTATTTTTTATTTCCAAGCAAATTAGAAAGTATATAATGTAATAATTTTGTAAAAACTTTTAATTCAGTCTCTAAAAAGTACAATGCACTCTAAAATAAGTGATATTTCCTTGTTCTTAATGAAGCATAGACATCCTAATAAATTCACAGAGCTTGACTATATGTAGGAAAGTTTCAAACTATTAAAAGAGAGAGTTAAGGAAAATTTCACTGTATCAATACTTATAATTTTTAAGCATATAGTTAACCACATTTAAAACTTACAAATGTATTCCAGATAGGGAAAAACATTTTAACTACCTGACATCTCTTAGTATGTGAAATTTCAGTTCACATATTTAACTTTCTGTGCCATCTAACCTTTGTTAGTACAATGATTATTTTTATTTATCCCATTAGGTATAACAATTTATTATAATATGGTGTGTAGTTTATGTCTTTCGATAGATCAGTTTATTTTCTTACTCTTTCAACATCACTTTTTACACTTGAGTTAGGCTTACTTCTGCTTCTAATAACTAGCTCTAAAAAGAAAATAAGATTTCATCTCAATTATGCAACATTCCAAAGCAAACATGAACTATTTTAGTAATGCAAAAGGACCATTTACAATAAATCTAAAATTCTATTTGAAGTAGTCCTCAATTTCAGTAATATAACATTATGACTAATGTAAAATAACAAAAAGAATCAGCTCCAGAAATATTACAAATATTGTGCATCTGCTTCCAAAGCATGGCGTAAGTTATAATAGAAATATTACAAATTATAAGATCATGTTCTGAAAATGAATGTTTTACATTGTTGTATGTGATCCTTTTAGCTGTAATCCTTGTAGAAATGGTGGTCTGTGCTGATTGTAGCCTTTGAATTTACCCAGAATTAGCTAGACTCTCTTCCAGTAATCCATTACAAACTAACACTTCAAATAAATCAAGGAAATTGAATTTCCACTTAAATTCAACTGTGAACAGAAGTAGCTTTTCCCCGTTAAGCAGAAATTTCTGAGTTGACAGGTTATCACCCATACCCTTAGCTACTTCAAAGACTTCATACAGTTCTAGGGACACCTGAAAAATTTTAATGTGAAAATCAGAATAACAGGTTTTTTCAGTCACAGGTCATATCATTTATGTAATTATCATAGAATATTCTACCACTGAAAACAACAGAATGTACTAATTCTATGAATCAGAGCTGGAAAATGGAATATATGTGCTTCATTTTATTTTAATTTTTATTTCAAAGATAGAAAGAAAACATCTTAACAAACACACATACATTAAGAAAATAACACAAAAAGAAGTGTGAAAGGGAAGGAAACTTCTCAAAAGGAAAGAACAACTGGGATGAGGGAAAAGATAAAAAATATATATAAATATTTTTTATAGCTAGCATAGTTGTACTACTGACCTTTATTGAAAGGAACAGTTAATATTTAAGTGTATGATCAATCTTACATTTCTATATTTATTTATCTTTTCTTAAAACAAACCTGTAAAGATATTTTGACTGAATGAAAAATGAAATAGAAAATATTAAAAGTTGCATCTAAACCTCTGACTCACATTTTTTTATATACAGATAAGCTTAGATATAATTTATTTATACAGGAGTTATAGAACCTTACAAAGGCAAAGATGTAGAAAATTATCTCTGATGGGTGCTGCTGTCTAAATCATCTGAGACGGTTTTAAAAGTTTTGCAGCCAAATCCTTGCCATCAGAGACTGATTTGATTGGTCTCAGTCAACCAGATATTCATACTTTTAAAATACTCCTGGGTGACTCAAATTTACCATCACCACAAAGAACCATATCATAGAATAAAGAATAAACAAACCAAAGCAATTGTATTGCTTTTTCCTTTGCAAATTTTTGCTTCGCTGATTTTTAAAAATATTATTCTTTGTGTTATGACTGGAAAGTTCTATTAAAAATACTAGTTGTTTCTTTTAATTTCAGTGTGGTTCCTTTTATATTTATTACAGAATTATTTCTGATTACACAAGACAAAAAAGAAAATTGATTAATTCTTAACATTTGAGTTACATAGAGAAAGCTATTTCATTTAATCTTTATAACTAAATATTTTAAGCTTCTAAAATATGTGGTACATTAATGTTTGTTAAAAATTAACATATTCTATACCATAAATAATAAAAAGAAAAGGAAAATGTGCAAATATAACTTTTTTTATAGCCAATCAAAGCCACATTACACATTGTGTCCTATCATAATGAGAAATGCCAGTGCTCACCTTTGCAGGGTAGAGTTTAATTGTGCATGGATCATGCAATCTATAGATAATCAAAAACGTCCTAGACCACTCTGTACTACAGAGTACTATCAAACGAGCGTAGTGTTAGGCAGTTGTATTGAAGCAAAGGAGCAAAAATGCTCCTTTATAACACTTTTCTTTTCAAATTACAGTTTCATTTACATTTTCTCTTTATTATTCATGGCATTGTTATATAAAAGCTGAATGCCTGTTACTTGAATATATTTAGCTCAGTATCTTATCATGGTGTTTTACACTGAAATATTTTGATAATTAAAATTTCAGTGGGTGATTTCTTAAATTTATGAACTACATTACCATTTTATGTACATTTTAATTTACAAACTGCAATAGTAGCATGTACTATTGTCATTAGAAAAAATAGAAAAAAAAAACTAGCAATTACGAGCAGTGCAAGTTGATGTAAGCATTTTTGTTAGCCCTGAAGCTGTTCCGATAGTTTTATTGTCTTAATCAACTTAGCCAACTCCCTTGATCGCTCTTTGGAGGTGGTGGTGTTGAACACATGCTGGGCGTTAGTTCACTGGTGCCAAATTAAAAATGATAATTCTCATGCGTGAAATAACTGTATGGACTAAAGACCAAATGTCTTCATAATGTGAGCCACTGTGGCAGCAGGTGGCCAAACAATTAGATGCTGTATCATAATATATCCCTAAGGAGAAAATAAAGACACCCAGGATAGAGCAAAAGCAAAGGTATCAGAAAGACAATGAAAATACTTTTCTATAATTAATATACAATACAGATTTAATATTTGATGACAAATATTAAAAATAAGTCCTTTTGTCATAAATTCTTGACTATAGTTAATCATGGAATATATAGTCATATAAATGCACTATCTGAATATTAATATGGTTACATAGCCAGTATTTTCAGGGATCTTTGTGGAGGTGTCACTTTTCAAAACACAAAAGAAATGCAAAAAAGTCTGAAAAGAAACAAGTAGTCATGTTTCCACGTGCCTAGTCCTCAAGATAAATTTAACCTCATCCACTCCAAATGTGTACTAATAAAAGTTTTTTTTTCTTTAAGAATGATATTGCAAAAGTTTTCTTAGAAAACTTCCTTAGTTTTCTAAGGAAAAGTATAGATCATGTGATGCCTCAAATATAAACCTTGATTTTGAAATTTTCTTGAGGGTAAGAAAAGTCACATGGCACTGTTCAAATTGCATAGAGAAATTACTATCAAAGAATTAAAGAGCATGGGCTGGGGATATAGCTCAGTGGAATAAGCACATGCCTAGCAGGCGCAGGGTCCTGAGTTCAATCCCCAGTACCGAAAAAAAAAAAAAAAAAAAAAAAAAAAAAAAAAGAATTAAAGAGCATAAGTTCAAAGAAGGCAAGTAAATTGATTAGGAACCTCTTGTAATAACTCAGAGCTTTTGCTAAGATTGAAAATTTAAGACCAATTTAAAGTACTATATTGCCAGGTGTAGTGGCGCATGCCTGCAATCCCAGCACGCAGGAGGCTGAGGCAGGAGGATCATTGCAATTTTGAGGCCAGCTTGGCCTACACAGTGAGCTCAAGTTCAGCTTGAACTGCATAATGAGGCCCGGTCTGAAAAATACAACAACAACAAAAATCCTACTACGTCAGATGTACACTATTTTATAAGAAGTGCAAGATATAAGGCAAGAAATCTCGTGTGATACCTGAGGTATTAATGTGGGTATGTTAGTGATGACCATCCCTCTAAATAATCAGATACTGGGGGTGGACAAGACTCACTCGCCACACTAACATCTCTCTTCCCTTGTGAAAGGCCCCCAGGAATTCAGAGCCCTGGGTAGGAATCTTGCTGCCCCAGTGCTGTTCCTTGCAGAGCCAGAGAGCTTCAGCAGCCTGGGCGCTTCATCCCAAGGAGGCGGTGGGCTGCAGTAGCTGGGAGGCAGGGCAGTCTTGCCTCTGGCTTACAGCTGGCTGGTGGCCACAAGCAGGGAAATGTTTGGGGTCACCAGGTCCTCCCAGTAGCGCTAGGACTGATAATAAAGTGGTACTATACCCCCAGACCCCCCAAAAATGAATAAATAATCAGATACTATGAAGAAAAGAAGTAGTTACTGAGTATCAGATATTCGGTGCTTTAGAATTTGAATTTTCAGAAAGAATTCCAAAGAAATCTTGCCTTAACCTTGGTATTGCTATGAGTGAACAATATCAGATGCTCCTCTGATCTACTGGCCTTGTATTTTATTACAACCAAAATGCCTGTAGGATGATTTCCAGTCTCTGAAATTTTAGGTGACACATAAGGGTAAGTGCGTGACAAGATTGATGGAAAAATAAGAAATATAAATATGAATAGGAACAAAGATACTTAGAATGGAAAGGTAGATGCATGAAAGACATAGAAATGGAAGAGAGCAAACTTTTCTAAAGACAACACCTAGAAAACAAGCATGAATTTTGAGAGCATCAGCGTGTAAAGACACGTTAGATCACAGGGCAGTGAATGGAGGCATAAAGAAAGGGTCTCTAAAAGGAAAGTCAGATTAGAGCACTGGGATATAGTTCACTGGTAGGGGAGGGGTTGTGGATCTTAATAAATCTGGTCTTTCTGCCAAAGAGACTGAAAAAGGGTCCATTGGATTTTACTACGTGAATGTTATTGGGAAGCAGAGAACAACCAGTTGCAGCGAAATACTGAAGTGGAAGACAAATCTTAATAGGTTGAGGGGCAAGTAAGGAAGGAAAGACAGCAAAAACAAATTGTTTTCTTTAAAAAATCTGTTTATTGCTTAAAAGACAGTTGTCAGATTGTGATTAGAGTATTATATGCAAACTGTGGAACATGTCTACAAAGATTCCCACCTATGTACAGCGCCTTCTCCTTGAGTACGGGCTGCCTTACTGACTGGTTTAAATAAACAGAACTTGACTGAACGAATTGTATGTCGATTACACGATTACAAAAATACCGGGGCTTACCTTTTAGGCATTGTCTCATACTGTCTGGTTCGTTACTTTCAGAGCAATCTTTTTTCCATTTTATATGGTGCTCTCTGAAAAAATTCAAACCATATAAAAGAGCCAGGAATAATCTTAGGATTCAGTTACTAAGTGGTTGAGCTTGGAAGTAGGATTACTGCAGTGACTCATCTAGATGACTGCAGCCCTCGTCAACAGCTTAAATATAATGAAAGAATTTCCAGCCTGCACCCAAATCTTTTGGCACAGAAATTAGGATGTTCTCTTTTCATATCTTCATGCACGAATAGATAAGTAGAGAGAATTCGGTACCTAGCACTGTGGTGCTTCGCTAGTGAATGTGTAGGGAAGAGCTTTACAGCCAGAAAGCGGCCATGGAAAGAGCAAGTGTGAAAGCTTAGAGTGTATTAAACACACAATTCATGGAGTTTAGAACTTTACAGAGCCCGGTGATGAGCGAGAAAAATACTTAGTCTGAAGGAAAGACAACTGTTATGTGGTGGGAAGACTTTACACCGTTATCTGCAACTGCACAGAAGTCAGAATGCGGTCTTAAGGAACCAAGTACTCTGCTTCAGAAAACGTGAAAGCGCGGTACTGAGGTGCCTCCTGGTGAGCAACTAAAATATTGGTAAAATTGATTTGAACCCCAGGCCAAAGAACGGAAATGATTCTACATCTTTTCCATAATGTAATCCTGTACAACAAAGATTGGGGGATGGGCAGTGCCCATTCTCCTGGTGGTAATTCTTTTCATTTTTCAATTTTTTTTTTACTCATCTTGAACTTTATAGCCAGACCCTCTTTTAAAAGAAATTATTTACTGAAAAAAAAAATCCTGTATTAGCAATGCAGTCATGGACTAGCACATCCTTCCCACACATGGCTTCTGTGGTCAAAAAGATAAGGTTTCCTGCAGAGGAAAGTGAAGGGAACAACATTTTGAATCTCTGCTCTGTTAGCTTCCCATAGCTGGGACACAATATCCGGCACATACAATTGAAGGGAAGAAAGGTCCGTTTCGGCTCACAGTTACGGAGGTTGCAGTCCATGCTCACTTGGCTCCCGCCCTTTTAGGCCAATGGGGAGGAGGAGAATTCATGGCAGCAGAGCATTGGAGAAAAGCTGCTCACTTCCGGGCAAACAGAAACCTGGGGGCGGGTGGGGGAGGACATAATCACTGGCGGTAGCAGCACATGCCTGAAATCCCAGTACTCAGGAGGCTGATGCAGGAGGATCACAAGTTCAATGCCAGCCTGCTGCACAAAGCAAGACCTTGTCTCAAACAACAAAAACCAAAAAAGAAATATTTTTCAAAGCAACGCCCCTCAGGACCTGGCACATGGTCACAATTAGACTCATTCATTGGTAGTTTTAGTGCCCCATGAGCTAGCGGTAGAGGGCTTCCAAAAGTCTCAGCTGTGGGGAATCAAAAGTCTCAGCTGTGGGGAATCAAGCTCTCTCTCTCTCTCTCTCTCTCCTCTCTCTCATATATAGATAGACAGGTAGATAGATAGACAGACAGACAGACAGATAGATGGAATTTTTGAGACATTTCTTATGTAAAACATACAAGCTAAATTCAAATATTTTATGTTATGAAGAATCTTTTTCAGGCCATAGTATAATTAGGTATACCCTTTCTTTGTTTTATATTTTCTTACACACCTATTCACTCTTCAAACACTGGGAAGTAAGTCTCATTCTCCTGTGTAGCAATCTTTCCTTGCTATTTCTCCTGATATCTTTGATTTCCCCATATAACATCTGGCAACTGTAGCTTTTCTAAAACACAATCCACTGCAGCTTTTAACAGGTTCAACTAAATTAGAAGAAGATTAACAGGAAATGAAAGGTAGGACTGTACATTCAGTCTGGCAGTGTATGTACTGGCAGCATAATTAAGAAATTAATACGAATACCATCAACAGAAAATAGCAGGATATTGAGAAAGTAATATTCTCACTTTTATCAGAGACCACATTTGGAGTCAGGCAGTTGTTTTATTTCTAGCCATAGTACATTTATATAAAAATGTACCAAAACAAAACCGCCTTAAAAATTGAAATAGGTAAACAGGTGCAATTTTGTCTTGTTTGTTCATTTGTTTCTTTAGACCAGATCTCTCTGCCTAGTTTAGGATGCCTTGAACTCACTGTGTAGCCCAGGTAGGCCTTGAACTCATGGCAATCCTCCTGCCTCAGCCTTCTGAGTGCTGTAGACAGACACAATTTAAATTGAATAGCTGAGCTTGGGTAGAAAAATTCTTTCTTGAAGAAGAAAAATGTCCTACAGGTAACTAACTAAAGACCTCAATTACAGTCTGAGAAAATATTCCTCAGGGAAGAGGTGGAGCAGAAAATTCTGATACTCTCATACTGAAATAGAATAAATCTTGTTCTGGGAAGAGGGGAACAAAATTTCAGACAAAATATCCTGAATCTATATAGAATCTGGCTATCCCAATTATTTAGAACATGAGTATACACTTTTGGAGTAAGTCTTGATTGATTTGTATACATATTAATAGTTTATTTTTGTATTTTAAAAAATAGTTTATAAATTAAAGAGGTGAATTTAATTTCAGAGAAATGAATATTCAGAAACTATTTTACACTTAATATTTTAAAAATCTCTAGTAAAACTCTGTTGAGTTACTTGGATCCTCTAAATCTTGCATTTCAATTTCAAAGGTCACTCCCTTACCTGGAAATGAGTCTTCATTATAAAATAATCGATGAAGGAAATTGCTCAAATAATTTTCCTTTCACATGTCTACTGGCTTAATTTCTCATGTTATAATATTTGAAAATTAACAATAATCATTCCTCCTATTAAAATTTATAATTGTCATTTGTCTTAGATGAAATTTGTCTGTTCTACTTACATAGCCTACTTTCCAAATGAAGGATATCTATATATAGAAATATATCTTCAATTATTGATGCTTTATATTGCATTCTTAGAGTCAATTACATTAATTTTGTGCTCTGAGTTTTATGCTTGCCTCCCTGATACGAGTTTGTGTTTGTTTTGTTTTGCTTTTTCTAGAATTTTGAGATTCAATATTAGTTTATTTGAGCTCCCTCTCTTTGCCTGATGTGAGGATTCAGCACTTCAAAATTCTCCCGTAGGGCAGCTTTCATTGTGTCCCATAGCTCTGGTACATTTTATTGGCGTTATCATTTAAGGGTAGATACTGTTGGAAATTTTTCTTTAATTTCATCTGTGACTTCTTGGATTTTCTAGAGGGTATCATTTATTTCCATGTGTTCAAGGAAGTTTTGTGATTCTTTTTGCCATTGATTTCCAATTGCATTGCACAAGGGTCTGATAACATGCATTCTTAGCATTTACCTAAACATGTTCTAGGATCTAGTATATATTCTATTCTTGGAGCTAGTATATATTCTATGTCCATTTACAGCTGAGAAGAATGTGCATTCTGATGTTGTCACTGGAATACACTGTAGGCCTCTACTAAGACCATTTTTTCACAGGTTTGTTTCTATCTTGATATTTTTGTTGATTTTTTGTCTAGTTTATCTGTCTATTTGTGACAGTGGGGTACCATTAAGGTCTACCATTAATTTTTTAAACTCTTAGCCAAACTTATCAAACAAAGGAAAGAAAATAGGAAAATCCATGCAATTAAGAATGAAAAGGGTAAAATCACAATAGATCTTGCAGCAATCCAGACATTCATCAATATCTCCCTTGAGAACCTTTATTCTAATAAGACAGAAAACACAGAAAAAATGGAAAGAGTCCAAGATAGATACAAATTACCAAAAGTGAATTAAGAAGATAGAAAATTATTTACCAACTGTTCCTGAGATAAAAGACAGATAATCCAGAATACATAAAGAACTGAAAATAATCAAGTCACCCAAATTTAAAGACCCAATCCAAAAATTGGCATCTGAGATGAATATACATTTCTCAGATGCAAAAGTACAAATGACAAATAAAAATATTCATCATCACTGGTCATTTGCAAGATGAAAATTACAACAGTGATGAGATTCCATGCCACCCCAGAAAGAAAGGCTATTATCAAGAAATCAACCAATGGCAAATGCTAGTGGGTGTGTGGAGAAAAGGAACCCTTCTTAACTACTAAGGCAGTCAGTGTGGATATTCCTAGCAAATCTATAAACTATGACTAGAAAATCCATTTGACCCACCTATTTCCTTTCTTGGTTTCTCCTCAAAAGAAGTAAAAGAATCATTCCACAGTAACATAGTACTAACTCATAAAGAAGGTTATATTTCAGACACTGTGTCTCTGGCATGAGAAACTAAAAGTACAAATAAAGACCAAAATGTATAACAGATCTTGGGAAATTAGGAAGGAAAGGTTCAAATGGGAAGGAGAGGGGGTAGGGGGAAAAGATGGAAAGAAAAATAGGAAAATAAATATAAAATGAAAACAAAGCTTTCTTAAATAAAAAGGGAAGGGGGAAGAATGCAAGGTAGGGTAATGCGGAGAAAGGAATTGGGGTATATCATGCACAGGTATAAATTTCATCTGATGAATGTGGTTATTATGTCCATCTAAACTGTACAAATAAACTTAATTAATTATAAAAAAGAAATCAACCAATAATAGATGCTGCTGGGGCTGTGGGGCAAAAGGAACACTCCACTGTTGGTATGATTGTAGACCGGTGAGGCCACTGTGGAAAGTACGATGGAGATTCCACAGAAAGCTAAAGCTAGAGGTTCCATGAGGCACAGCTATTCTCCTTCTTGGTATCTTTCACCCCAAATTAAAAGCAACATACCACAGCGATATATGCACACCCTTATTTACAGGGGCACAGTTTGTAATAGCCAAATATTGGAAACACACCAAATGCCCATCAACTGATGAATGGATAAAGATGTGGATTTTTTTATATAGTGGATTACTACTCAGACATAAAGAAGGATAAACATGAGACATTAACAAATGATTGCACCTTGAGGCCATATTCTTGTTAAATAAATCAAACACATTTGCGCAAATATTAAATTGTTTCTCTGGTGTGAGAAACCAAATGTATAAAGACCAAGGTATATGTTAGGTATTATACAATACTAGGAAAACACTCAAATTGGATGGAGGACTAGGGAAGGGGAGGTGGAAAGGAAGACAGAGAAAAGAAAAAACAAGAAAAGAAAGAAATACAAAAAATGCTTCTGTAAATAAAGAGGGGAAGAGGGGCTGAAGGAAGGCAGGAGAGTGGGTAAAAGAAGCAAGATATATCATGTACAGGTACAAATTCCTTATGAGGAGTGTAATCATTATTTATGTCTAAAATGTACCCATAAATTAGAGGCTTCCAAAAAAGAAATATAAATATGCCTATACATACATCAATTTCTTACATATGTGCTCATGACTTTATGCTGTTGCTTTTTCTTTAGAGTAAAAAGAATAAATGACATGGTTTAAGACATTAATATTCCTTTTATAAAAATGGGTGTTAGTCTACAGTTCACGGTTTCACTCTCCAGTGTTGGAGATACCTCTGAATTCTTCACCCCTTCGTCACTCAAACTCACCCACATAGACAAAATGCCCAGTATGTGCAGCCCCCATAGCTTAATTCATTCAAGCTTTGGTATTGTTTTACAATCATTGATTTCTAATGTCCATTAAATGCACAAAGCAAAAACATCAGTTTTAATATCTTTACCTTTCTACAGACAGTTAAGAAAATCTTAAATCTGCACAAGATATTTTTCAGTTTTAGCACCATTGGAGCTGTATGACAGAGGTGCTCAGCTGCTCACATTTCATACAAATGTGGGCAGGGAAGCCTGAGGCAAAGTGAATAGCAGCTCTTCAAACTTCAAAGGAGCTGTGAAGGATTCTTGCTCAGCTCTTGCCATCCTGAATTGGCCTATGCTTGGGGAGCAATTAAAATTAAATAGCCTCTGTACAGCAAAAACTGAAAAGCTCTAGTTCTGAGTAGGAACAGACTTTATCACAGTAGTAGCGAAGTGTTAAGAAAGAGAAAAATAACAGCAGAAAGGAGGAAGGTGACATTTCGTGTTCAGAGTGTATATTTTCTAGACAACATTAATCAATCCTTTTAGCTTGCTAAGCTGTTGTATTTCACTTCAATGGACAGAACTGCAAGAAATTCAGAAACAAATTCAGGAGTATAAAATACATGCTAACACTGCAATGATTTTTCACTCTTTTGAAGTTCCAGATACATATTAGCATGCGTGATTAACATGGTTTTCAGCTCTAAAATCTTTTAAGAAATTATCATAAATCATAAAATTTCAATTTTATATGGCTTAAATTGAATTACAGGCAGAAGAGTCAGTTTCAAATTTGGATTTAGCTGGTGACATTGAGAAAAAATACGCACTTACACACACACACACACACACACACACACACACACACACACACACCTACCTCTTCCTAGCCACATGTGTGGGTTATGTGCAATGTTCTTGCTATGATTTACCTATTTTTCTGGGGGATTTTTAGTAGTTAAAAATAACTTTCTAGTTAACTTCAAAAGCTCCAAATACATTTCAAATTGTTCAAAGTTTCAAAAGATGTTATCAAATACATGTTCACACTGCAAAATTTCTAAAAATCTCTCCCTCAAACTTTGCTATTTTAACAAATCCCAAACTATTGTACTATGGTCCTTGTTAATACCAGTGAAGGACTTTGACCGAAAACTTAAATTTAAGCCAAAAAGTCATAAGTATCATATTTATCAGAAATTTGCACTTTCTTCTCTAAGTTGCTACTAAAAGTTTGTTAAGGTGGTCCCTTTTAATATCAAGACATTGAGAGAGGAGTATTTCCATTTAGCATACAGATTGTGGATGTACATTCTGATAATTGAAAAGCAAAATCATTTGGGTGTGGCTGTGATAGGTGGTATGCGCTGAAGTCTGAGAATATTGTTTTGAATCATAGAAGAAAAAAAGCAGAATGATGTTCTACTTTAAAATGTGTATTAGACACAATTTCAGAATTCCTTTATAGCAACATTGGAGTTGTATGACAGAAGTGCTCAGCTCTACAATTCCTTTATAGCAACAAGACATTTATATCTAATCATCCCCAGTGATATAATTTAGATTTTCTGTAAGATGTGAATAGTTTTAAGATTTCTTTCATTGTGTGTTGAAAACTTTCACTGTATCCATCTTAAACCCCACTTATGCCAAACACACATATGTAGTCAAACAGAAAGGAGAGAGAGAGAGAGAGAGAGAGAGAGAGAGGGAAGGAAGGGATAGGGAAGGAAACCGCTTTACAGTCATTGCAGAATTGGAACACCTTATATTAAGGGAGTGTAGAGAACTAAGTTTTGGTTGACAAATTAAAACAAGCTTAAAATTAGAGAACTTCCCTTGGGAACCAAGTATTTTCTAACCATGCTGGAAACCGTGTTTAGGAGAAGCAGGTACAACTATAAAAATAGGATGATTCCTCTAGGAATTAAGGATTAAACTTGCTTTCAATGAAGTGACTACAACTGGGGCTTTGTATTTTTGTCCTTTGTTATATGATTTTCTTTGTCGTGATCTTGGTTCATTTAATATTGTCTGTGTTTCCTTGAATGTTTCATTTTCTGCAGCCCTTACTTCTCTGCAGGAGAGGATACTGTTTCATAGACCTGAAGTTAAATGGTGGAAATTTAATAATTTGCATAAAATGCTTAGTATTCCAGACAGAGTAATCATTAAATAAAATATTAAAAAGCTTGAATGTATATTTAATTGTCCTCATTCCAATTATTTCATTAAAAGTTTTATGTAATACATAATTTTTAAAATTGTGATTTTACTGTTAATGTACTTTATGAATTTATTTTGAAATTACTTATACTTAATTTATCCCCTTCAGCTTGAGATGTAGAATATGATATGATTTAATTTTTACCTAATAAATGTGACACAATTATATAAGCACCACAATTTAGCTAACTTCATCATTTGATTCAAAAGTTTGTAGGTGGTATACTAATTTTAACAACATTTTAACTTCATGAGTTATAGTCAGGGCTTGAACCTGTGAGTTATTCATTATTTACTGCTTTAAATTTCTAAGTTATTGCTCGTATCCTATATGGAATACAGGGAGGGGTGTTTATCTCACAAAGATGTTGATGAATTACACAGTGTAATTTATTAAGATAATTCATGAAACCTCATCATAGTTAATCAATGAAATTTATCAACATGTTTAAATTCTTTTTGCACATATAGTTTCAAAAGCAAATAAGTAAATAAGAAAAATGTAAACTTTTAAAAGTTATTTTTTGTTTAATAAGTACAGTTGTATTGGAATAAAATCCATTAAAACTTGCATTCGCTTTTAATTGTTTATTTTGGGGCAAACTTTCTGAAAATCTTCCAATATGTATTGTATGCTAAATATTCCACTTTTGTTACACTCCTAAGTATTTTACTACTTCTTATGAAAGCTTGTCTTCTCTTTCTAAAGTTTGCTTCTTTTCTGTGTATATTTTGGTATCAGTCAATATTCCCAATGTTACAAGAAACACACTTAAAATTCATCTTGGATCTCAAGTTCACAAATTTAGTTGGCAGTCAATATAAATGGAAAGTTTTACAAAGCAGTTTCATTTTATTCTCTTTCCAAAATAATCTGTAGAGTTAAAGGGAGAAAAGTATTAAAGCACACATACACTCACACACACACACACACACACACACACACACACACACACACACACACACACAATTAGAGCTATTGAAATTCTCATAGGGTAGGTAGATGCAGACACACATGAATAATGCAAAGACACTGTCTCGGGAGCAAAACGAGCATCGAAAGATGTGGAGTCAGTTGCCTCAAAGGAACAATAAACTATAGGTAGCCTGAAATATTTAAATTAAATCATGTTCTAATATGCAATATACTTCCTAAGAGAAATAACTAGGGAAGAATTAGCTCTTTTAGTCCTCTAGGATACCATTTATTATGAAACTGAATTAAAAATCATGTTTATATGATCATGTATTGGAATATGCCTATATGTGCATATAAGGGCAGATAGTTTAGTTTCATATAGCTCTCATAACAAATTACAATTTTAACAGTTTGAACGATGCAGTTTTTTCAGAAGCACGCTAGTAAGTTTAATCTGTCTTCAGAGTATTTTCTGCCAGGGGCAGTCATATATTCACCCATGTAACAGCACCACATGAAGGTAATGGGACCCGGATCTGACCAATCTTTGAAGATATATCCTCTTTTAATATTCATATCCAAAACACATTTTTTTATTTTTAAAAATTTATTTTAAAATCTAAAAGAAGGAAAGCATATTAACAAACAGACATCCATTTACAAAATAGCATAAGAACAATACAAGCAATACCGAATTACAGACAAAGTGGTAGGAAATCAACAATGGTTGTTGTATTACACATTGATGTCTTTGAGGTGGTTTCTCAGGAAAACAAATAGAGACATGCAAAATTGACCAAATAAAGAACCACTTACTGATGCTTTCAGCAAAGCAATAGAAATGAGCAGTACAACCATGTTAACTATGCTGTGTATACATATGTACAGTTTCCCTTTCTTTCTTTTCACTTCAAAACACATTATATAGTATCCAAAGTGTAAGTTGCATGACAGTACCCTACAAATTTACATTCAAGGGTCACGATTTGCTTGAGTAATATAATTTATTTAATCTGATTGATGCCTATTTACTCCTCTTAATTGTTATGCTTATCAACTAAATATCGTTAAAGATAAACCCTGCTTCTACTTAAAATAATTAACTAACTTGTCCAATGACATAACATTGAGAATTATTTTAAAATTAGCATGACTTTTTTCTGCAGCTTTTTGACACCGAAGTTTAGACTTTTAACTACCAGTCTTATTCTAACTATATCAACAAAAAAAAACTCACATGCAAAATTTTATCAATTAGCTGAAGACTAACAATGAATCATTCGCTAATCAATTTTGCATACGTAAATAGACAATAATAGCATTGTGTGTAGGGCTGTCTCCATTAGGGTCACACCTATATAACTGATGTTGGTGTGAGCTTAAACATGTTTTTAGAGAAAAGGTTTATTATTTTTAAGATAGGAACATAAATTCATCAATAAATTCTTATCTTTAAATCTAATTTTTCAAGGGTTTTCTAAAACAGTCAAACTTTATTTCAATGAAAGTGTAATTATAAAATTCAAAAAAGTTCTGGCTTGCTATTTTTAAACATTTAATTTTTGCTTCTGAAAGCATTCATTTTCATGTACTTGTTCATCATATCAAAACAGCCAATTCACTAGGGGAAACAGTAAATTTATGTCCCTAGTCCTGGTAAGTGAGATTATATGTCATTCCTATATCATCAAAAAATTAATCTTTAATAATGTAACACAGGTTGCATATTTTATGTAATATTTGTGATCCTGGAAACTTGTTAACACATTTAAAGAAAAGAGATTTCATATACACATAAATGTAATAAGTATTTACATACACATAACATATTGTGTATTTTACAAAATACACATAAATATATGTGATATATATATATATATATATATATATATATACATACATACATACCAGTAATAATTCATTGTGTTATTTTTCTTGTTTGTTTTTAGTCATCTTTGTCCTTGAAAAGTGCTGGGCAAATATAGTCTCAAGCTTGTCTACCTTTGTTGTGCACTTGAAATAGTCTTCTTATGCTGTCAGTTTTACCTCTGTGTCCTTTCAAAAACATAGAGGACCTGCTAGGTTCACATATCTATGACCACAGTCAACCTCTGTCATCTGTGCTACTCAAAAGGCAATGATCGCTCAAGGGACGAGGTAACATTACTGCTCCTTACACTTTTATCTGTCTTGTAAGCGGCTCACAGCAGAGTTAGGTTAGATTCCATTTGCTTGTCAGCTTTGTCACGTAGCTATCCCCTAGCTGTATATTTGTAATTATGTTTTCACAATTTTGCTTGATTATATTAGAGAGTTCTTTCAACAGTGATAGTTTCTGTTTGACATTAATTTTAACCAGGAATCTGAGTTTAGGAACACATCATGAAAATTTGGAGAAAGATACAGCCTTCCGATTTTGGTATACAATTCCCTTATGAGTCAGAAGTTCCATTATATAACTCACAATGAGAAAGAGCTACATGCTGTTGATTTCGGGGAATGGCTTATGTAGTTGTGGGTGCAATTTTTAGAGAATTAGTGTTGGAGAGATTTAATGAACATATTTCTCTGATCAATTTTTGTATTTCACAGTTAATTTTGGACCAGCTTGTGCTAAATGAATCAGAATAAAGTAAAACGGAGTCAGCTGCATAAGAGAGTTCAGATAACTGAACTTGGGTTCCAATACTAAGTATCCCCCAAATTTTAACTTGGTCAAAACTTAAGCAGAAGCCGGAGTTGTCCAGTTAAGAGCTTATAATGTGAAATGATTTGTATGGTGTTTCTTGGAATAAAATGGAAATAATTTTAGTATGTTTTTGCCATGACACATGATTTTTAAATATGATACTATTTAAACTCCTACTTTAGAGGGTGTTTTAAAATGAAAAGGTATTTTTATAATCTGTATGTATCTGAATGGTTCAAAAATAAAAACAAGAGTAGTAGAAGGAAAAATAGATTTCATGTGTCAGTAACCATCTATAGTTCTTTTCCATTTAAATGTCATGTTTAAGTTATTTACTTCTCTTTTAATTTTCTTCATGCCCCTCTTTTTCCCAAATGCATGCAAAGTACACAGCATGACTCTGTATAGAAAAATCATACCTTAATATAGTCTTTGCTTTAAGACTGCATTTCTTTATACAAGTGCTAGGCTTTATTGGGCCTTACAGATCAAAATTAGTTTAGTTTTTCCTCCCAAGGATTGTGTGCAATTAACACTCTCTTGTTTGGAAAAGCTGAGATCTAAAATGTCTGGTTTCAATTTCCTTTTTGGTTCTTTTTTTTCTAAGTGAAGTGAATCATTGTCTGGGCCAATCTATTCAGCACAACTTTGTATAAACCATGAATAAAATGCACAATAGAAAAATGCTTGCTCTTTTCCCTCAGTTTCCTAGAGATACAGGTTGAATAAGCACTGCTTTTGCTTCTTAATATATATCTTTCTAGTCAGGACAAGCTATTCTGCTTCACAACTCCAAAATAACAAAAAATGTCATCACATAATGTAGAATATTTTGTTCATGGAATACCCCTTGAAATTACCAACTAATTTTATTACTTAGTGTAGCCCTAGCTATTGCAATGAAAAAAATATCAAAGAAAGTTTATTTCTTTCTAATCCTGGGAGGAATCAAATTCCTTTCATATCATGGATCCTCCATCACCAGCATCACACAAAATTTGCTGGGAAAAAGAAGAAACAGCAATCACTCTCCTCTCCCTCTCTGTCTGTCTGTCTGTCTCTCTCTCTCTCACACACACAGACACACACACACACACAGACACACACAGACACACACACACACACAGACACACACACACACACACACACACACACACACACA
>PVLD010017784.1:0-15117 GCA_004027595.1 Dinomys branickii | reverse complement strand
GCCTGAGCAGCCTATATTCAAGAGGCTGTGAAATAAAGTCTCTATTTGGGCACTATGTCACAGTAAAATGCTTTCCTATGGAAGGAGAAGCAAACTGTTCATAAATCTCTATTCCCGACTAGGACGTAAGTGACAGAGCAGATCAGATGGAAGTGGAATCTGTGTCAATCAGGGAAGAATGAAGAGCATATTGTATGTGCTATTTTAAAAAACTGGAATGTGAAAAATTTGCATTTCCTTCATATAGTGGAAAATTTTCAAGAAAGGAAGAATGGCCCTAATATACAAAAATGATTATATGAATTTCTGAAACAATTTTATGTGTACAAGCTATGATTCTTTGTTTTGGCTCTTCATTTTATTACTACTATGAGCGGAAGTTTAGGAAAGTTTACAGTGTGTTTGGGGAGATACAAGACAGACAGGAGGAATAGATTGTGGATGTTATTATTGTTCTCCAAAGGGGGAAACAGCAGCAGGACCTTTGAGCATATCTTACCCATATATATTTGACTTCATTTCTCTTTGTGTTAAACTTCAAATTTTTCCATAATCCTCCAGATTTACATTTTGAATCACTAAGTTTTTTTCCCTCTACTCACAACAAGCTCCCCATTTGAATAATTTTACCTGCAACACATTTGAGGTGGCTTTTGAAATCTATATTTCTTCTTGCTGATCCAGAACATTGTACTTAAGTTTTCATTTTACTTATTGGTTATATTGTAAAAGAACATCATTTTTTATTTCTGAATGAAAACTATCCTAAAAGTTAACTCTGACCTCATATCAGAGTTACGGGGAGTTCCAGGACTCCTGATACATAATGGCTACCTGGGAATCCTACCTTAGGAACAGCCTATGAACATTCTCATAGTCCTAAAAATCGACGGGCACCATTCTTCACTGTTTCATGATAAATACTTGACTACTACAGAAACTATTTGTGCCTTATAATATTCTTTATTACTCAAATCTGCCCACTTTTTTTCTCAAAGTAGAATTTTACTTCAAATATTTGTTATCTTCACAGATCAGAGCACAAGGTGTGTAGAAATCAATTTTCACAACCTAACACCATGCTGATCTCCCCAATTCAGCCAGAGAGATCTGGAAGTAGTGAAGTTATTCATATAACACCTATCCTTTTGCTTAAAGCCCTTCGATTGGTTATTACACATTTATCAAGATCTACCTCAAAATATTTTGAATTTTAAAAAGACCCATATTGTTTCCTAACAAACTTGTGGATCAGAAGTGTGGGTTGGATTTCTCCAGATGATTCTTCTACTTGGCATGTATCAAGGTCAATCTGTGTGATGACTTCAGTGGAACGAGATGCCCTAAAATGGTCACATGGACATGTCTGGTCATACTTTCTGATAGTGAGATGGAGTCCTCTATGCAAAAGCCAAGTCCAGTTATGCATATATAAGGCTTTTCATATGGAAATCTCAGGTCAAAAAGAAAGTGAAAGCAAAAGTTTGAAGCTTTCTTGAAGTATTCAATCAATGTTGTCTTGTTCCACTAATTCACACAAATCACATTGCTACTAGGATTCACAGTAAAATAAATTTCAACTTTTGATAGAATGTGTGGCAAAGTTTTATTGGATCTATTCACACAAAACAAGATGGAGAATTTTTTCTAGCTGTCTTCACATTTTACATAATTTCCCAAAGGATAAAGTATAAAATTGTACTAACAATTCCCTGCACTTCAGCTTTAGGGTTCATCTCTACCAATTCGTTTCAAAATCTGTGCTCCTTTAATTTCTTCTTAACACAAGCTCTCAGTCCCTAACCAAAGCTTACCATTTGTCCCTAATGTGCCCTTAGTAGTGTAACCAAAGCATGCTGTGTTACAACTTTGTTTCAACTGAAGATCATCAGTTTTTTATTTCTCCTTGCAGGATCTCTTCTCCTAAAAAATAACTTTTCTTGAGTTGTACAATATACTGTTTGCTAATTCTGACATATACTATTCAACCTACATCTGTTTATTTGAAACATTCAAGAGTAGACAGTGATTTTCTTGATTCTTCAACTGGCTTATGCCCTACCTCTAAAAATTTGACAAGCAATTATTTCGTTTTTATTTAATCTGCCCACTTTATACTGAATAGTGGGTTACATGTTTTTTGAAGATAATTCCTGTAGCATTGTTGTCACATTGAACACTAATTTGCCTATGTTTCCTTCTAGAATTTAAATTCCTGTACTGCCTTACCATTGAAACCACAGTTACCTCATCCCAGGAGCACTTAGTAATTTTATCAATACTTTTAAAATTTGATTCAAATTATAGTATAAGTTAAAAAACAATGACTCACTTCTGGTGATGGCAGATGTTGACTTTGTTCTCTAAAGTATGCAGGGATACAAAATGCTATGGAGAAAAATGACTGCTGATTTTAGGCCAAATTCTAATAAACACACCACGCTGGTAAAGACTTGTTCCATCAATTATCTGATCTCCTATTCCAATATACAATTAAATATCTTAAATTATGACTTCTGTCCTCGGGAAATGCTCTCTAAAATTCACTCATGAAATGTTTATCCCAATTTTACCACTTCAGTAAAAAAATGTGAAAATGGAATTATTTTGTTTTAATTAAAAATACTATTTCTTTACACTGTTTTATATAATCCTTTTCAGTATCTTTGTAATCACCAACATTCTACTGTATATGAACAACAACTTGATAAATGTTACAGCTTTTCAACTAAAATACTAAAGGCTGTGATATATGAATAAAAATATGAATGTCACAAATGTTTGAACATGTAATTTCCCTTCTTAGGATGCTTTTCCCAGAAAATACATATCAGACTTTACATTTATTTACCTCACAAGAAGAAAATTTTTGTCTGTTGGTTTGTTTTATATTGCAACAGTTTCATTCAACAAGTGCCCTGTTTGACTGTGTCTTAAAATTTTTACCATCACATATATGACAATGTAAAGGCTGCACATTTATCTTCAGCCTATATTGTAATCTTTTATTGCTTATTCTATGACAAGCTGTTACAAATGTTTAAAACATATGGACTCATTTACTTGTCATAACCTTTCGATGAAATATTTGTTATTATTGTTATTTTATAGATTGAAAATCTTGAGAGACCAAGGATTTGAGTAACCCAACAGATGTCCAAAAATTTAGTGTTTGAAACAATGTAGGAATTGAAGTATGGGCCTGAGTTTGCTTAATTAGCACAGTTCACATAGTAGCTACATAATTATCTTAGCTCTTGAATACAAAACAACAATAGAAGGAAGCTTACATTAGTCTTATATAATTATTTGAAATATCACTCTAGGCATAGTAGTTGTGCACAATATTGCCATTAATTTGTTTGTCCTGATTTCCTTTAAACACCGATTTGGGCTCACTCTTCATTATAGTGGCTTATAAACTAAATTATTTTCATTTAATCTTTCTTGGTTCTTTTAGCAAGCCTATCAGCTCTGCAAGTCTTTTAGTAAAACAGCAGTTAGCTGTAATGAAATTGTTACTGTTAACTTTGGTGATAATTTTCCATGAGAATGATAGCACTGGTGTTACAGGCTGACACGTTAATATTTACTGATTTTGAAAGGATTTTCTTCAGATATTAAGTATCATACTGCAAGTTTGAGTCCTCATAAAATATCTGCAGAGATCTTTCTAAGATTTTGGAGTTATCCCCCAGTTCTTTCTAGGTTACTGTTAAATTTTGCTGTTCCCTCCATAAATTCCTTGCTTCAGACTCAAAAAAATGATTTTGCCTATGCATGATTCGTTCATTTCCACCTGTCACTAATTTAACAACCAGATGGTATTTCTGAGACAGCGCTAGACACCACTGTGTGCATGATTTTTGCCCAGTTGATATTCTTCAGGCTCTTCCTTTAAAATCCAGGTTTCCCCTGAAGATGTTTTTCAACTCATGTTTCTAATGCTTCACACTCTTCTTCTAGATGCTGTCGGCATGCATGAGTGTAGTTTTAACCTTATGAATTGCACATGTTTGTACTCTGTCCTGTTAGCCTGGGGAAAGAGCACAGGAGACTATGATTTTCTGTACTACCAGCTTAAATATTTTTCAAAATTATATAATTCTTGTATCTTCTAATAATGATCACTGCATGCCTTTCTTTGGTAGTTGAGGTGGAGTTTCTACTTGTTTGGCTTTGGGATGCATTTGGAGGAGAACAGGAAATGTTAGGAAATAATTGATAGAAATCCTAGAATGCTGTAGACAGTCCATTGGTACCTGGATTTGGGACTATATGTGGTATTCTCTGGCAGAAAATTTGTCTACATTATATTCACGTCCTCAGAATGCTGTATACTGAGATTCAGGACAGAGGACAAATTATTCTGATAAAGAGAATTCCAAGACAGCCAACCATTCAAGCTGTTGTATGGTTGCTTGCTGTTTACAGCCAGAATTTTAGTGAGATTCAAGAGGAAAAGGCAGAGCAGAGAGTTTTTAAAATACAAATTTTGGTCCACAACACTGTACGTGTAAAGTTGGAATAAAAAGAGTTATGACTGTCAAAGAAGTAGCTCTGATAAAAAGAACACAAGTACTTCCTATGAGTATAAGACAAAGATTCCCCCCTCTGGGGAGATTTTTCTCTGCTGTTTACCCAGTCACCATCTTACCGGAAGTCTCAATTCAACTTTATATTTCAGATTTATTCTTGAATTCTTACCTTGTTTCTCTGAAGAGCTTCAGAAACCAGCAGATTCTGTGAAATTAGTCAAACAAGCATTGAAGCTCGCAATGTAAGGCAAGCTGTTTTTAAAGCTTCACAGGAAGAATAGCTCAAAGAACAATTTTATACTTTCATTGTTACAAAATTCTCGAGGAGGGAAGAAGTTGAAACAATATTAGAGCCCATGAGAAAAAGAAATCGGTAAATAACTATTTTTAATGATTTTACTAAAAATTTGTGTGAAGGTTAAGCTTAATTTCTAATTTGATTGATTTTGTTGCTGTCTAGGTGTAAAATAAAGCACCTGGGTATGTCTGGATGGTCATGAAGGCATGCCACTGAGGAGATATCTGGTCCATGGTTGTTTCCTCTCTGATATACATCCTCTGTGTTCTGCTTCCCTGCTGCTGTGAACTGATAAGGTTTGTTCCACCACATCCTTCCCACTTTGAAGTTTGTGAGAGTTAACAGATTGTGTCAAATTGAATAAGAAACACTGAACTAAATTGGATCAGCATAGTACTGGGTGTGACTGAAGGGATTTACTGGAGACAGAAGACCCTCCGGGTGTCAGTGGCACCAACCAATAGGTTTGTAGCCTGAGTGGAAAAGGGAAAGGAAGAATAAAGTTTTGCTTTTGACTTTTTGGTGGAGCTGATATGTTCTCCTGATGGATTCACATGGGACACTACATTGAGCTCCAGGCTTTCGACCTTTGACTGGATCTTCTAGATCCCCAGTGCGCAGACAGCCTTTTTGCACTCTTCCAAATCCAACTCTGCTGGCAGCCACTGAATGCTTGCCTTCCAAATCCTTCTATATTAATTACTGACTAGTACAGAGTTAAGAAACCATGGATGGACCCTTCTGAACCTGGGAACCAAATCAAACCTATCCTTTAAATTTTGCATGTGTTATTTTGTACCAACAATGGTGAAGCTAACTAGAAATAAAATACTGGATAAATGAACTATATTTTCTTTAGCTAGAGAAAGCATACACATCTCTTGCTGCATCAAGAGGGAAAGTGGATCTTCACCTGTAGTCTGCAGTTTTATTGCAGTCCCTTAAATTCGTTCTCTAGAAATGAAGACTATGTCCTGACTGGTGTGAAGCTGAAATTAACTTTCTTTATACTCACTATTGCATAGAATAGATGTATAAAATGTAGATATATGCAAAAGAAGTTCTACCTTATAGTCTATGGTAGTAATTTGTATGGAAATCTAGTAGCCAAATCCTATGTTTTGGGTTACAGGGCCCAACAGAGTAACAGAACATAAATGAATCATAATAGAAGAAACATCCTGTATGGCTCATTGGTCCCTACTTATGAACCCCAAACACAGTTCAGTGGATAACACTCCATAGCTTTTCATTCTTTCAGGATTTCTTTTCATTAGTGAGAAAATTGAGATAGCTTTGCAATGTGAGCCTACCTTCAATTCAGAAACTGGCCTTGGTGCAGTTCCTACACTTACTAGGGGACCACAGTATTTTGAGTCTTATGGAATTAGTGTCAGCTCTGAGCTGGTGATACTCTTGACTATTAGCAGAACTATGATTTGCTTCACAGTGATTAAACACGTAAAAGGTGATGAGATGAAAATTTTATGATGATGTTTTGTTGGAAAACGCTCAAACTTAGCCAACAGGAGTAACATATGCTCCTGTTAGTCTTAAAGAGGCAATGTGATGTGGAATGGGACACATACTAAGTGTTTTAGAGTTCTCCAGAAAAACACAAATACATACACACATACTTACATACATATATATGTACATATGTACCTGTTTATATATATAAAACATAAAATCACATGTCACATGTATGTACATATATATGTATAATAGGTAGATTTTCTTTGTTATTTTAAAGAGAGCAGTGAAAGAAAAGAAAAAAATGAACAATAGCAGCATACTAACATCACAACATAAACAAAACACAGCAAGCACATTAAAAGGGATATAGGGCTTCAAAACAAAATGACAAGAATTAACAGTGATTGTTATATTACATATTATTATCTTCAACTACATTGTTTAGATTACCAGATGTAAGAATGGAAGATTGTTCAAACCATTAAAGAGTATAGAAAAGTAATTAATAGATAAAACCTTAGAGATAATAGAGTTTCAGTAGACAAGATGGTAGGAATTCACCAATGGTTGTTCTATTGAATATTGTCTTCAAATCAGTTGCTCAGGTTACCAGACACTGTGAAGAAAAATTGGTCTAAATATAAGAAATTTTAAGCATTACCGGTTCCTTTCAATATGCCATCAGACTTCAGCAATACAGGTATCCTGGCTATTGATAGATATTATTTTAAGCAAATGACTCCCATTATTATAGATGCTTGCAAATACAAAGCAAAGAAAGAAAAGTTGGCAAGAAGGAGAACATTGGGGCTGGGGATATAGCTCAGTGGAATAAGCGCCTGCCTAGCAGGCGCAGGGTCCTGAGTTCAATCCCCAGTACCGCCAAAAAAAAAAAAAAAAAAGGAGGAGAAAATCTCATACTCCAATTCAAATTAAATATACATCAGTCAAGCAGAATTCCCTTTTACTTGGGAGAAATCAGTTGTTTTATTTGAAACTTCACGTGAATTAATGAAGTATATTCATATTAAGGAGATTAACCAGGTGTACTCAAAGTTCACTCATGAAATTGTTAATTTTATTCATAAATGCTTTCAAAGAAATCTTCAGAACAATATTTTCTCTAATAAGTGGGTACTGTGGCAGAGTCAAATTTACAGAAGTAATTGAGCATTATATCTTAGAAGTATGACCAGGCTATATGAGCTAAGTAAGCACCTGAGTAGCATAACTGCAATTAAATTCTGCTAGCAATTATGTGAACTAGAAAGAGCTTTAGCCTTAGATGAGCTCACAGCCTGACCTAAAGTACTGAAACGCCAAACCAACAACATAGCTAAAGTACCCCAAGATTACTAACAGCAAAAATACATGTTAAGGATATGATATATAGTTTTTAGAAAAATCTAGCACAGTTTTGAACTTGTATTTCCATTTTCTCACTTCCTTTGTTATGTAAATATTATTCTACTTTGACACAATCCCATATGTCTTTTTATTTTGGTTACCTGGATTTTTGAGTTCCTGTCCTAAAAACCATTGTGTTGAATAATATCAAGAACCCTTTCTTCTATGTTTTCTTCTCAAGGTCTCATAACACCTGGCTTTGTGTTTAAATGTTAAATCATGTTTAGTTGATTTTTGTAACTTTTGGGAAATATCAGTCTACTTTACGTTTCTGCATCTGGATATTGTTACCCCATCAGCACTTATTGGAAAAACTCTCCTTTCCTCCATGTATGTTCTTGGTATTTATAACAAATGATTTTGCAGAAGTTTTATTCATACACAGGGACATGCAAAGAATCTCTGAGATGAAGAATCAGGAACTAAACTCTTCAAAGATTCAAGGTTCCCATATGCCAAGTAGAAGTTACATTTCTTCTAAATTTCCAGAGAAAACAAGTCATTATGTACAATATCAATTTAAGTCTGCCTGTATAGTAATTGATTTTCAGATTTGTAATTCATATCCAAATTCCTTATGGAAGATTTTATGCATGTTAATGTTCTGTTTAGTAGTTAGCATACAGTAGTAGTGAACGTTCAATATGTTGAATAACCGAATAATTCCTGCTTTGATTTCTCTTCCTCTTTCTCTTTTTCCTTTTCTACTTTTTTGTCCTACTTCTCTTCGTTCTCCTGCTTTTCTTCCTACTCCTCCTCTTCTGTTTTTTTTTTTCAGCCCTGCAGATTGAACGCAGGGTTTTGAACTGAGCTACCAGTCTATTTCTTTCTTTCTTTCTTTCTTTCTTTCTTTCTTTCTTTCTTTCTTTCTTTCTTTCTTTCTTCCTTCCTTCCTTCCTTCCTTTCTTTCTTTCTTTCTTTCTTTCTTTCTTTCTTTCTTTCTTTCTTTCTTGTCATGGTCTTACTAAAACCCTATGTTGTCTACATTTTGCAAGCTGAATTTTAACTTGCAATCATCTTGCCTCAGTCTCGCAGAGGGCTAGGGGTAGAGGCATCCACCGCCACCACACCAAGCTTCATTTTCTGTCTTTTACATTTCATTACATTACTTTATAATGAAAAACGAGATAACTTTGCACTCTAGAGGTTATTTGGCATTTGTGGAGACGTTTTTCAAGGTCTTACTTGGGTAAGTACTACCGCCATGCAGGAAAAAACAAGAATGCTTCTAGACACTCCATAACAAATAAGAACTTTCTAAAACAAAATTTATCTTCTTTGAAATATCACCAGTGCCATTAAAGAGAAACTACTTTTAACAAACTAACAAAAAGTGGGAAGTTATTTCATTGCTCACAAGAGATAGACCAGATTGTACAAAAACAGTTATTGGATGACGAAAGAACAAATGCTTCATCAGGAATTCTTATATTGACTTAACAGATAGTTTCCTCTCAACACTGCTTGGTTTTCTCAAGTTCCAGAATCTGCTCTGATGAAGACATAATATTTCAAAGGGAAGGTTAAGAGTAAGGGAGATGAAATGCTGTGGAATCTGGGAATACATTGGCAGATCCTCTAATTCTAGAATGACAAAACAGTTCTGATTGCTCTGATGAGAGATTAATTGAAAATGATTTGGGTAGAAAAATAAGATAATTTATTGATATGAATATGGTAATGTGAATAATTTGGTATTCACAGCAAGAATTTGAGTGCTAGCTTTTATGCTGAAAGTTTCCCATTAAAATGTGAATCTAAAATGTTAAATGACTTATAATGTAGTAGGAACTCATGAGTACCTGGCACAGAGAAGCTATTCTAAAGGGTCTTTTCAGGGATTTGAAATAAAATTACATTCAGCAGGATCAAAGCTAGAGATTTGATTAGAAATATAAATAGATCAAGTGAAATTCCTTTGATTTTAAATAGTTGTGTAGTATTACACATCCATGAAGCCCTTCTATTTAGCTATAGTCATGATACATAAAATAAATTCCAGTGCTAGCATTTTTTGGTTATTCAAGGACAGGTTGCAAAATATAAAATTTAAGGAGGCATTTCTTTATTATTTCTTATTTTAAAAGAAGAAACGATGCTGATTTCTAACATTTTATTTGAAACAATATACTTCTGCCTTGCACCTTTTATGCTAAGATGAAGTTCTATAAAAGACACCAAATATACTGTGACTTCATCGCTATCACTGGTCATGGCCCCTGCACATAGTGAGTCCACAGGAAACATTCACATGGATATTGGTGATCACTCCCACTCTGCGTGAGGACTACAAAGAGTCACTTGCTACCGGTTATCTATTTTACACTTAGCACTTTACAGATAGATGCTTTAAAATTTCATGTATTTATTTACTTGTAATTCATCTACTGCAGTCTTAAAAATAATGGCAGGTTTTTGCTTTGTTTGAGGTAGGACAATCCCAGCAGATGATAGTCTGGTTAACTCATGGCATATTTTCTTCCTGCTGGATTATATATTTTTTATTAAAGTACAATAAACAGGCTTCTAATAATTAGCCTTTAAAGTAAATGCACATTTTGGTTCATACTGCCAGACATCTTTCTAACAGTCATGATTATAAAGTTGAGAGAATTTTAATATAATAGTGAAGTTCATTGGTAATGCCAAAGTCAGAATTTTTCAAGCATCGCTTCAACCACAATACTTTAGTACATGGGACTTAGGACTAAATAGCAGAATTATAACTGCTCTAAAACCTTGTAAAGATGGGTGAATGAATGGATGAATTGTTAGAGTGACGAAATGCCCCGTGGAGAACAGCAGGAGAAAAAAATGTAACTGATTTTTTATCATCTTTTATCATAGTCATGCCTATGAGTGTGTGTGAGAGTGAGAGAGAGAACGTGTGTGTGTGTGAGAGAGAGAGAGTGTGTATGTATGTGTAAAATGATGCACCGAAAGATAAAATACATAGTTGTGTAGAGTCTTGGAAGGTTTACAATCTCTCTTTTTTTTTTTTTTTTACTTTTATTTCAGTTTTTTTTTTTATTTTAAAAATAAAAGAATGAAAACATTAACAAACAGACATTCACTTACAAAATAGCACAAGAACAATACAAGGAATACTGAACTACAGACAAGGTGACAGGAAATTAACAATGGTTATAATGTCTTTTATAATCTCTAAAAATTAGAAGAAAGAGAAAAAAGACAGCAAAAATACTTTGCAATCCTCTTTTGTCCTTATTCTCGAGTTTTGGAAAGGATTTTCAATGCTGCTAAATTACACCTTGAGGAAAATTACAATATTTTCCTTCCAGATCAGAATAAAATATTGTATTTCTTTCTAGTATCCTAATTAGAGTGAAAAACTAGCCAGTTGAATAACATATCTGAAGCATAATGGACTGATTGGTTCAGGCCTATGACATGAGAAACACGAGACATGTTGCAACTTATGGAAGTTCAAGAGGCAGACACGACATTCAGCTTTCATGGAACAGTTCAAAATATAATAGCATCAAAAGTGAAATGGCCCAATTTTTCCACTTGCTGAAATGGCACAATGTATCAGTATCAGAAATATTCTACCAAAAAAGGAAATATTGTTCATGAGTAGAATTGAGATCTCTGTGAGATTTTCTAGAATCTTAGAATCTTAAATCTAGTCTCAGAGATTACCTGAAATCCAGAGAAAGCAGATGAGATGGAGCAGTGCAGTTTCAGTGCACTGGACATTGTCCTCCTTTTGAATTTGGCCTTTCATAAGCATTTCACTGTGTATTTAAAACAAAAAGAGATGGAAGGCTGGAAAATTTTTTTTTATCCAGTATTTTAGGAGGAAACACAGATTAAGAAGCATTATCATTTATAGCACTTCTTATGTTATAAAAGCCCTTTAGAGTGTTTTGACACAACCTGTGTGACAAAACTTTAATATAAACTTATTACATTAAAACTGGTTACACTGGGTATCTTACAAGAGCTAAGGCACCCATGAGTTTCGAAACGAAGGACTAGAATATGAATGGGTGAGTGAGAGTGGATACAAAGGTCACAATACGAAAGTATGTTTGATACAAGTTGAAAAATTGAAAGGGTCCCTATCTGTCAGGCACAAGGACTTCAAGTCTTCATGCAGCAACTTACAAGCAATTTGTCTATACATAAAATGAAATTTAAAAAGGGAATTATGAAGGTTGAGAAACCTCTTTTGAACTAGCCTGGGCTTTGGGCCAGTATGAAGGCAGTTCAAAAAAGTTTCTTAAGCATGAAAGCCAGGCAAAAGAGAAACAACCCTTATTAAAGGTGTCAGGTAACTTTAAGTAGTACAGCTTTGACCTTGAACTGTAGCGGAGGTACCTGGGAAGAAAGCCAGAATAATCTTTGTATAAGCAGCTAACACAGCAAAAGAAGCGTTTTCACTTCAGCTGGAGTAGGCTGGAAAGGTGCACATGGTAAGTAAAATTTGAACCCCAGTTTGATGTGTGAAGCTGAGTCCAATGGAAAAATGTAATGTGATTCTGCATTTTTAAGTACTTTCCATCTCTCAAAGTAGGACAGTTGTCTTCGCTAAACTAAGTAACTTGTAAGGAATATTGTGAAGGAAAAATACTGGAATAAATAGAATAGAGAAAAGGCCCTAATCTTTCTGTAAGATTCCTGCCTATTATTAGTATTATTTTTGGTGCTGGGAAGTAAATGCAAGGTCTTGTGCATGCTAAGCATGTGCTCCATTACAGAGCTATATCCCAGGGATGACTCTGATTTTGAAAGGGAGATATGATTTATTATGTTTAGTCATAAATTTACAAAAAATATTGTGCTTATGTCTGAGGGAAATGAAGCTTAGAGCAATGAAGTACTAAAATCCCCAACACTTTTACTAAAATGTATGAGATTTAAAAATCTGAAAAAAACTCACCCTAGGTATGTAGTAACCAAATGTTAAATCTATGCATGTGTAAGTTGTCGGTAGGAAAATATCACATAAGATCCACTTATTAAATGAGTCTATTTCATGACTAAAGGAACTCCTTTCTTCCTTTCTATACTGTGGGGAAATATGCACATTGGTAGGCTGGGCCAAATAAGTGTCCTGCTGTGCCAATAAAGAAGCAAGGAGGCTGCATTCGTGTATTTTGTTTCCTTCTACTTTGCCACCACCTCACAATTAATTGAATCCTTGACATTGTTGTTGAACTTAATGAAGAAAGTCTCTGATTGCCTAACTTTATTTATGATCAGATCTTTGTTAATTTACACGTGGTTTATATTTGCTACTTTTCTGTAGAGGACCGCCATGCTGCTCCCCCTCAGACCCAAGAGAGGGCTGAGGCGTGAGATAACGACTCCGCTGAGGCCTGCATGACTCCAGAGGAAAATTCCTTCCCAGAACTAGCTACAAAGCAGGTTACTCTTTAACTGTAACCAAAATCTGGCTGTCCCTGTCCCTTCTGCGAGGATGCTTTGTTCCCTCTGTTACAAGCCTTGCCAGCATCACTACCTGGCTGGACGTCTACTAACATTCTCCTCGCCATTTTTCTCGATGAATAAACAGCAAGGTTCTGAATGGCTCATGGCCTTTTGTTTTCCAAGAACAACTGGTCATCCCAGATCCCTCCTTGAGCCTCTAGTATGACTCTTGCTCATTCTTCCTGCTGTATACTGAGACTCCAGACAGGAGAGGTCTCTAACACATTACAGGGTGTCTAATACATTTCATAGGTTAAAATGTAGTGGCATCAATTTGTGTGTGCATGACCATACGTGTGTGTGTGTGTGTGTGTGTGTGTGTGTGTGTGTGTGTGAACTCAGAACTTTATGCATCATAGGCAAACTACTATACAGTAGTATCTAGCTACAATCTCTGGATCCTTTTTATGTTATTTTTTGACCTGAGGTTTCACTAAATCCCCCACCCTGGCCTTCAACTCATAACCTTCCTGCCTCAGTTGCCCAAGTAGCTAGGATTGCATCATAGCGCCCAGTTTATGATGTTTTCATAAAGTCACTAAATCTAAGAAAACTTGACAGTATACCTGAGCCCTTAAGAGTTGCATCCAGGATGTCATTGCTTGGGGGAGGAGGTGGTGATGCTGCGCAGCAGTTCTGCAGGTGCTGATGCAGGAATGTTGCATGATGGCAATGTTGACTAGAATTATATCCCTCTTATGATCCTTGGACAAATGAAGATGGAGTCTGTACACATCACAATAATGTGCATTATTTTTCCTCTGACATCACATGGGAGGGAGAGGTTCGGTCCGCAGTGCAAGCTATTAGTCTACATGGCAGTGAGACATCTGGCTTCGGTAACAATGTGACATGTTAGCTAAGTCTGCTACACTTTGAAAATTCTTTCTGTAGACACTGCTGTTGATAAGTATTAATTCTTTTAAATAATGGTAAGTGGTAGCCCCCATCTATTTCAAGTTACTTATAATTTTCTGGAAGCAATGCCAAATAACTTTTAGTATGTTCAGGATTTTGTCATTTAAAACATTTCAGCTAATTATTGAACACTTGAGCTGGCTGACATTTCCTGTATAATGTTTCATCTTCACAATCTATAAATAAAATAGTTTCTCTATCTTCATGTTAATCAACATTTTGCCTTGGCTCTCAATCAGTTGCCTTTTTCAATATGTGGATGAATTTATTGCAATCCACTCTCCTGTCTACTTACTTATAAATTCATCTTTATCAATCGTTAGAAACACGAATGTCATTCAAACACTTTTTACTCAGCTTTCATCAAGTGCCATTAAAATATTTGTACCTTTTTCCTGTTTTTAAATAAGTGATGCAAAGATCAATATTTAAGAAGTGGCAATATTGTCAGAGTCACATCACAGTGGTGAGGATTCTGGAGATTATAATCTTTTAATATGTGATTTTAAGGTGAAAGTCAGAATTGGTTGGAGAATGTGCAAGAGGGATAAGGTAGTTTTCATCTCTATCTGTTAAGAAAGTATCAGCTTCAATATAGGCAGGTTATATGTCCTCCTGGGAAAACGGTATTATGTATGACTAGTGAAACTTTTAGCTGCAATCACTCTGTTTCTAAAGTACCAATTGGCCTAGGAACATGATACCTGCGGCATTAAGTTAGAAAAAATGCTGGTACCACTACAGGTATTTCTACTTGTTCAATTGAGAGAACAAAATAAATAAATAAATAAATAAATAAATTTTTAGAATTACAAAATCCTTATTTTCTTTTTTTTTTTATTTTAGAAACATAAAAGCACAAAAACATATTGACAAACAGACACCCATTATCATAGAAAATAGTACAATCACAACTAATCTATAGACAAGGTGATATGGTCTCAACAGTAGTTGTTGCTTTATCCATTGATATCTTCGAATTGTAGATGTATGGACCCATATATAGACATGCAAATTTAGTCA